>JAUZNC010015705.1:0-26100 GCA_034780395.1 Vannuccia rotundouncinata | reverse complement strand
TTTTAAAATTTAAATTAAAAGTGTTTTAAAGAAATGCACAATATTCTATGAAAAAAATTCGTTTGTATATTCGACTACTATAACATATTTTGAGATATTTCGTAATTATTTTAAAACAAATTAATATGTGCTTTAAGTATCATCGCAGGTATGTCACAACATATGATAGGATTAATAAAATCTATAGATCATTTTAAGAATAATATTACTATACAATTGATATTTAATGTAAGCTTCGGGTTCTAATCATACATATTTGTTGTGTTTACATTTTCAAATAATAAAATCTATTTCTGAAAATGGAATTTAGTTCTCTAAATTACAATTTATAAACACGAATAAAACTGTTTCGTTCCCTTCTCATAAGACATACATTTTGCTGGCTATATAGGTAATTATTTGAAAATTTTTTGTAATATATTATTCTGTGTAATATAACGTTATCGCTAATTTAAATACTTCTATTACCCCTTTATACATAAGAAATTCATGGTCATTCATTTGCGGTCTCTCGTAAAACAAACACTACAGACAGTCCTTACACAGTGCAGGGGTAGTCTAAGACTTTGTTACTTGCTCAAAGTGCCAACATATTTGGATGGATTTATTTTCACAGCTTTGAGACGTTGTCACCCGTTCAATCCACAGATATAGGGAGAAAGGATTATAGCCCGGAAACGAATTAACCGTGTGGGACGTGCCATGCAAGGGTAAACTGGGCAATCACAAAGAGGCCAGCGTCCGAGAGATATATGCCAGTGTTTATTTATTAGTATCAGCTATCCATTTAAGTAGATGCATAGTCAGAAATTTATCAAACTTAAGGCAAATATAGACACTTGGAACTCTTAACATCTATATCTATGTGTCAAGATGAAATATGAGTTGGGAAATATTTCTTCATTGGAGACAGTTGTAATATATGGCTTGTAATGACAGCATGATGTGTATATGTATGAACGACGATAATGTATGTTAGTGTAATTTAGCATTTATTGAGGAATAACAACTTTCAATAATAAACATTTAGATTAATTAACTTTTATAAGTTGTGCTATAAAGTAAACAGAAGTGATATAATGTACGATACACCTAATTATAAAATCTCAAAAGTAAAGAATTGAGTGCTGCATAGCTTTTCTGAAAAACTCTAAAATATTCAATACGTTCCAAAATACATAATTACATTGTTAAAATTGTTTATTTTAATTCTATACTGTGATGATTGTTTTATTGTTTCTGAAAAAACATATATATATTATAGGTACACAGAAAGTTTTTCCTAGACTGAAATTGTTAGTTTCCTTTATCGGAATTTTAATTTCGTTTATGTTTAAAAGAATGCGTTACATATGTTACAAATAAAGGAATAATGAACTAACAACATAAAATGGGTTGTATGAACACTTGGCTTTCACACTTTTTCAGTTCGTCCACAAATTATTCTTTAAATACAACTGCAAACTTCTACAACATGTATATATAAGCCTATTATACAAATGACCATATGTCCAACTTACAAAATCCGAAATCAGAACTATAGATATTATATGTGTGCATATATTGTTTCAAACACTTGCCTAAAAGAAATACTAACAAATGTTTTTAATCAAACAGATTATATAGTTAACTGTGTCAGTTAAAAACAAAATAAAATGCATATATACATACATTTTATTTTCATACAATTTCTTTTCTTTGCATAACTCGAGTTCAATTACAGAGTCTTCATTTTTGTGTATTTGCAAACCATATGCTATTGAAATATAAAATTACAAACATTTTTGTAACCTAAAACTTCATTCAAATAACAAAAGTCTGTTAATATTTTTTTACCATCTGGTATAAAGGTCTAAAATATAAAAGAATAACGTCAAGATTAACATTATATATACATATACAGTACCTTTAATAATTTAATATTAATTGTTTAAGAGTTTTAAAAAGTGTTGTTGACACTAATTCTATTGTACAAATGCATGAGTCAAAAAGATATAAATGGTTTAATGAAACGTTTACAAAATAAAACATATAATATTATGAATTAAAAAGTTAATGAAAATAGTGATCCATAATTTATTATTGAATTAAACAAAAATTGTTACTAAAATTCAAAAAGATATAAGTTTAAGAAATATATATACATATATATATATATATATATATATATATAGTTATCTTTAATTAATTAAATATTTATTTAAATTCTCTTTATCTAACTATAGTAATCTAATTTAATATTATGTTGTCATACCATAGTTATAACCTACTACCTATATTATCCTATATATTAATTAATTGTTCCGTTTCATAACCAATTTCAGTAAGTCTGTATATAATACAAATTCTATTAATTTTATTAATTTTATTTCAGAATCATTAAATCGCAACATCGAGCCAGATTCTGCCAAAATAAAAGATATCGACTCCTTATCTCACTGCTCACCTACTTCTGAAAATCTTTTGTTCACTGGAAAAAGTCCTTCATTCAGCTCAGGAAATTCCCAATCGATGTCCTATCCCAGCAAAAGTTCGGAAAACAACAATTACGGTGAGCGAAATTCCATCAATGCAGTTCAAATCATAGAACGTCTCTTCCCTGGGCAGAAGAGGTCGGTTATTGAGGCCACCCTCCGCAGTTCTAATGGAGATATCCTCAAGGCCATCGAGAACATGCTCACTATGATTCAGCACAACCTGAATGGCCCCGGTGAATCTACCTCAAACAGAGGACCAGCAAGTACCAAACCTCAGGAAAGCAAGTCATCAACTCCTTTGTCTGAACTCTACGGGATGACCTCAACCTTGTCAGCTCAGAATACCGGATCTAGTTTTCCGGGATCCAAATCTCTCCAGTCTGAAACTGAAAAGTTAACAGGCCTGGACATGCCAATTATGCCCACAGTGCCGACTAGCTTAATGGGAATGCCAACGTTTGCAAATCTCATTCGACAACCAGGTCTAGCCGGCCATCCTCTTTTCCCTGGAGCATCAGGAGCGTCACTTCCACCGCTACACCATCGAGGAAGTATTGGTGGAATTGCAGCAGCCGGACATCCACAGTTGCATCCATCACCATTGTGTGATCCATTCGGGCATTTGTTCCCATTTTCTGGGACATCTCCAGAGTTTTCGGCTTCTTTATTCCAACATGGAAGACTCAGCAGCGCTTCGGGTCATCTAGCATTCCCCAGTTTTCATACATTCAAAAATCCCGCAAGTTTTTCCCACTTACATGGATCAAGTGGTCTCCAAGGTCTTCATCAGTGGCCCAGTTTGCTCAGCACGACAAACAGATCGAATAATGCGGTCCACCCTAACCATTCTCCGATTGACTTGGTTATGACGCATCCTAAGATTGAAAAGCAGTGATTATTTGTATAAGCTATATGATGATTTTTTTGCTTGTAAATAAAATGCTTTGTTTGTTTTGTGTAAATATTGTATAGAAATATATGCGTAAAAATATTTCAAAAATATCTATATCATATTTATTTATTTATTCCCATTATTTAACAACTATCAATAAGTAACTGTCTTTAATGTAATTTTTGTAGTGAATAGATTGCAAATTATATAAAAAGTTTTGATTAAAAAAACTTTATTAACTATATCTGATCGGTCGAGGTCAAGTGAAAAATCCTGTTAACTGTTAATCTTATATATATATATATAGTTATTAGTATTTTATTTGTATAATCTATACTTACAGTTTATTAATAATATTGTTTCTGTATGTGATATAACTATATAATAAAATAAGCATACATTCACATGTATCATTTGTTATTTTGTATGTTGGCTTCAAAAATATATATCTTTGAATATTGAAATTTTTATATTTTGTATACCTACGTTATATTTTTTATAATAGTTGGCAGGCGCTAATATATTATATAGTCTTAAAAAAATCTTAATTTTATTTAAAGTTACATAGGTATATTACATTAAAAAAATAATTTCTAAATAAGTTATAGATAATTTTATTAGATAAACAGCCCATTTAAATTTCACTTTTTGAATACGAAATAAAAATTAGTTTATATATATAATCAAAATGGAAAAATCAAATATATTATAACACATATACCATTTAACAAATGTATTTTTAAATGATTCATACGTGAAAATATATAGTACACTTACCATAGATATTGTATATTATATATAAACTTAACAAAGATAGTAAATATCTATGATAAATACTTTTTATTAAAAAAATTAATTTGTTGAAATGAATAAAAATATATAAATAATTCATAGATCTTCAGATGTAATGTATTATTATATAAATTATTATTAATACATTATTATAAAAAAAATTAGGATCATTGTATAATTTAATATATTATTGTTAAAATACCGACTGTTTGGTAAATCGAATTCTCTTTTAATTGGACCAATTATTTTAATTAATTAATTAATGATATCATGCCACAAAATAATTTAAATACCTACCTTCAATATTTGCTTATTTAAAGAAAAGAGATTTATATATATTGTAAACAAAATAGAAATTACTACTTAAGAAAAACTTTGTAATTTGTTAAAAAAATTTATTTAACTAATCTTTGAGAGTTAATTTTATTGTTTTTCGCCATTTATATAATAATGTAACAGTTAAACATTAAAAGATATTCGAATAAATTAGAATAAACGAATCTTGCATTTTAATACATTTCTAATTTCTATTTTACAAATTTTATTAACAAAAATATAATCGATTATATTTTTTAATTATTTAATTGTGCCTATATAAAAATATACAATAAAATACAAATGTAAAGTAAATTAAATTAATAACACTCTGCAGTGATAAAATTAACCGCTATACAAATAATTATACAATACAAATCAAACCAAACTAAACAAAATGTTTTTAGAAATATACTTATATATCAAACATTTGGACTTAATACGTCTTTTTCAGAGAAAAATAACCTTTTAAAGAAAAAGAAACTATTTTAAAAAGCGACAAAAAATTTAAATAATAAAAGTCAAAACGTTAATCAGCTAGCAAATTGAACTTGTAGAATAAATATTAATTACCAGTCATAAAAAAGAACAAAATCTGCGTATAAATGATTTTGTGAATTATATAAGAACAGTTATGGGATATAGCAATTGCAAAAATAGTTTTTTAGCTCGCAAAATACCACAATCAATTTAATTCTTATACCAATATTTATGACAAGGAATCGTTTTAGCTTATACATTTTTTCGACAAAAAGAAACTTTCAACTCCGCCTATTTGTTTGTTATTTTTGAAGATGTATTTACCTGCCGGCAAAAAGACGCTCTCTATTTTCGTTTGTAAAGCTGTACCGATATTTGCAGAGTTTGAAGTTTCAAAATCCTAAATAGTTACTCTGTTAATGAATGTTCCTTGGGTCAACAATGATTAAAGAGTTTAATCTAGAGAACTTAAAAAAATTGAAAACTTAATTATGGAAAAAAGGCAATTTAAAGTTTTATAGTAATTCAAATCACATTTTTGAATCACAAATTATAATAATAATTTGAATTTATATTTGACAGATAAATAATAATCCATAATACTAAATGCATATTTAAAAAGTTAAATTAAATGATTTAAGATTATTATTAATGCATATAACGGACTAATTTTTTAAATAAATAATAGTTATATATTTACATATTAAAAATTTTGATAACGTAATTCAAAATTGTTCCTATAAATACGATTTATACAAAATGTATAATAAAAGTAAATTAAAATAAAATAAAAATACTCTTAGTGATAAATTTTATTCACAAGTTTATAAAAATTTTATTTAAATATGTCTAAATTATCAAATTTTATATATTGATAATTGAGTATTTTTCTTTTAAAATCTAATTTATTTCATACATGAACGCGAGTAATATTTGATCAGTGCACAATCAGAAGACTCTATAATATTTTTATTTAAAAATTAGCAGCAGATATTGAACTCATTATTTATAGTTCACATCTATATATATCAGATAAGATTATAATTACAAAACTTATTGAATATCAAATAAAATCGAATAGTATAGTATTCGATAACTATATATATTTACTACAATTATGAATTCCAAACATGAGTTTTCTCATCTGCAACTGCAACGGTTAGAAAACTGATGGCGACAGAATCAAGTTAAAGACAATTTTTCGCTTGAAACACGATAGTCAACTACTCACTTAAACTAATTATCATTCGGTGTATTTACCAGCCGCTGACAAATAAAATCTGCCATATAAAATGCTATTTAGCAGCAAAACAGGCGGAAATCAAACTAAAAAGACATATTGAGGGTATATTGTATCACTCTCTAGGGGCTTATGTCAAGAGATTTAGAAACTATAAAATCAGCTTCCTCTTCCATGAAAGGAAACTACAATCATTCCTCCTTGAAAAGTAATGTTTTATAGCTATATGTAAAGCAGCTGAGAAGGCCAGAATAGACAAATTTCTTGGCCAAACTATATTTGCACAAAAGGCGCATCGTGAGGCGAAATTAGATTTTTGAAAACCAGAAGGGCGTAAACAAACACAATTTATAACTAAGTTAAATTACCAACAATGTTGAGTCTTTATCATCCAGGCCGGTGCATCCCACCACGAAAAGAACCATCTATGTTGTCTTTCTTAAGTCAACACGGAAACTTCGGTTACAAAAGAGAATTTTGATTTGAACTCAGATTGAATTACAATTACTTTTTTTGGGCTGGTTATGATATTTCGATTATACGGAGGGTAAATAAACTTGCCGTCTGCTATAATATCTCTAACTAAAATTGTAAGATATTTTTGTAATGTTTCATTTGTGTTTAAAATATATTTTGTCATTTAAAGCTGAATTCAAATGAATATGGCTAGTTATATTAGTTATGATAACACATAATATTATAATAAACATTTATTTGAAAATTCTCGTATATGCGGATTATGAAATTTGTATTTTTTTTAATAAAATAGTGAATGAAAATATAATAATACACTAAAAGGGGATTAATATATTACCATTATTTAAATTAAATACATTCTGTTAATTATTTTTTTAAATTAATTATAAATAATATATCAACAATCTGCAACAATGAAGACAATATAAAACAACTAAAGTATAAATTACATTGTTCAGGAATAATTCACTTAAACTAGTACAACAAAAATATATTTAAAGCAATACACATTTTACTTTATGTAGATATGCGTTTTTAACTATTTAATTTACATGCTATTAAGTAGAACGTACATGCAATGGCGTCATTTGAAGCAATATATACAATCCAATCACGCTAGATTTACGCATATGTATACATTTTTTCGTGGTACCTGATTACTGGATTAAATGAGATCTTTTTCTCAGTTTTATTTATTCTATTAAGTAGGCATTTTAACTAAAGAAACAATTTGAAGGGTTGTGCATGTTGACGACCATAGATTATTCTCGCATATTGACACAGGCAATTCGGCATCAAAGTTAGCCAGGCAACCATCGTCGATTTGGTTGTTTTTTTAGACAGAAGATATTGTAGAGATAACTGGTCTGATTGAGTAAAACATACAAATAAAAAGTGTAGCTAGATGTTATGTTGTGTGACAAAACTTAACGCCTCATTTCGTTCTGTTTCCTGCAAAGTTCATGTATAGGCATATTTCGGTAATTTGCCTTCGGAACTCTGATTACTCTGGTTAGGGATGGCTACGCTGTTTCTTTGCCCATGAGTGAAAACTGAGTGGGATACTATTAATATATGTATATAAAGGCGAATTAGGAATTGATAGAGATTGGAATAAAAAGCGCAACTACCATTATGGATAGTTTTTGCGTCCTGTTGTATGTTTATATAGACATCAACGTGATAAATAGTGTATAGGGGCTTCTTTGATATCATATATATATATATACGGGAATTGAATAAACAAACAAAATATTTTTAGAGTAAGTATTAAGTCTATATGTAGACATATACTGATTGTGGTAATTCCCGGAATAAAGAAATGTGGTATAGTTTAAAAGAATTATTACGTTATATATAAAAAGTCAACTTTAAATCTTCGTGTAATTAATTTTTTTATTTTTTATATGAAATACATTAAAAACCATGTTTATCTATTTGGAATGAATAAATACTTCAAATGGAAAAACATTGTAATTTTATTATATATATATATAATTAATTGCTATCTTTCTCGAAATGCAACAACTTCTTAATATATTCATGTGTTTCAAACAGAAGTTTTGAGGCAATTTTTGGATATAGAATTACTGTTTACTCTATGCTCATATATTAAGACATAAAGGCAATATACACAGACATTTATGGTTCGTGTCATGACATTTATTGTATATTTTTTGTGCTTATAATGATTACAAAATAACACGAATTTATGTTTTTAATCGTGGTTACGTTTTAACCAACAGAAAGTGTCATTAATTATTTATAATTAGATCTATCACATTACTGCTACTGGTTATATAGTAGCGATGCATAAGTAAATATATCTTTTTATTTCTACTCATTCCGCTTAAGAATTCAAGGATGAATTTTGCACAAACAAACAAACAAACACAAATTTAAATAATTTTTCTCGTTTTCAAACAAATGCAAATTAAGATAGTCTTCTTTAAATCATTCGCAGAACAAACTTTATTATATTAAAATAAATGGTATATTCTGCTATTATGAACTAAACGATATATTTTAAATGTTAAAAACTTTGTATTAGTGAAACAGGAAATTAACATATGTACACTTCGAAAATTATTCAATAAATATTCAATCACAAAAATAGAGTATAAACAAAAATATTTCCGAATTTTGAAATGTTTATGAAAATGAAACCCTGTTTTTCGGTTTTTCCTGTTTTTTATAAATATATTTTGAATTACGACGTACTGTTCTAATAAAGTAATAAAAAATGTTATCTTTGTGAAACAATTTATATCTCAGTTCTTAGAAAAGTTTAATTGTACTTCTAGAGATACGACGTATAATTAGATGCTAAAATGTGAAGTAAATCATATTGAATTGGGGTAGCCTTTTGAACTCTCAAGAGCTCGGATCCTTATTTGTCATTAAAGTAGAACTATGTGAACACTTGATCTTTATACTTGGAAAATGATAAATAGTTATATATTATTCTTGATTCGCAAGCTCGCTCATTATTTTTGATAACATTATTCCGATCGACAATAATTTTGAATTGTTTT
This sequence comes from Vannuccia rotundouncinata, assembly GCA_034780395.1. Classification (NCBI taxonomy): domain Eukaryota; kingdom Metazoa; phylum Platyhelminthes; order Proseriata; family Coelogynoporidae; genus Vannuccia; species Vannuccia rotundouncinata. The sequence goes on along the minus strand of JAUZNC010015705.1, from coordinate 16,893 downwards.
CGATATTAATATAATTGTTTCATTTTTTATTAATCTTGTTTCTTTGAAAATTGTGACAATTTATATCAATTAAAAGTTTAGCTGAAATAACTGTTCAAATATAGTTATTTGAAGAATGAGGCGGTGTATCGCCCGCAGTACGATGGGGCTAATATTCGTCCTTATCTGGATCCTGCTGATGAGTCAGGGGTGTGAGGCGACCTACCAGTTCGAACCCGGCGTCACATATATCTATAATTTGAAGTCCACTTCTAACTCCAAGCATACTGGCAGCTTACAAATTTCTGGAGAGGTAATAAAATTTGTTATTGTAAATATTTTGAATTTCCTGCATTTATAAAGGTTTTAAAGGTTTTAAATATAAAATGTATTTATAATATGTAAAAATATTATATAAATATATTATATTATATTAATTAAATATTAATTAATTAATTATATTATTTAAATATATTATATAAAATATTTATAAAATGTATTTATAACTAAACTTATATGTTTATTTTAATATGGATTAAGATTTTATAACATATATAAAGTAAAATACTTTCAAAGATACTTTTCATACCTAGCAAAGAAAAAAACTAAATATTTTATCAAAATATGTATATGTTAAGAAACATTTAATAATTTCCCTCAACATCAATTAATATTTTCATGAATAAATATACACCAAAAAATCAAAATGCAAATCAGGATACACATAATTAAGATCATACTGTTAGACACGCACAAATTATAGAAATAAAATATATGAATAATTTGTAAAATATTTAATTACTAGATGGTGCAAATATGCATTTACAGATTGGAATTGAAACGTTAAACAAAGCGAATAACACCAAGGAGTTGCTTCTACACATCTATAAGATGGACGTGACTAGTGACAAGAGTCCAGGTATGAAATATTTCCAATTTGAGGAAGTCTATTTATTTTTAAAACTCACGAAAACCATATTCTTTTGAGGGGAGTCATTTATATTCTGCTATAAATTTAATAATTTAATCAATATATTAACCTTATTTTTGATAAATTGATTTTAAAATAATACTTATGAAAGATTTATCCTCCTCTAAAGGCACCAGAGTGCAGCATCCTGACTACACAGGCTGGTTCTCCTTTTTTGTGACAAACCAGGGAGAGATAACTAGGGTTCGCTACCCCGCTGATGAAAACACAAATGTGGTCAACCTCAAGAAGAGCATTATCACTACAACGCTCGGCCAGCATATCGAGTTTGGACATGACTTAGGTGATATCAAAATATATCACTGCAATTATAGTGTCTTGTTTTAACATATAATAACTATATAGTGAACTAAAATAATATAAATTTTTATAATTAAAAAATGACAAAATATACATTCTTGTTAATAAAAGTTTACCCAAATATTTCCACAGATAAATCCCATGAAATTAGCTCTGATAGTGAGAGTTCGCATGTACTCAAATCAAACGGCAGTCGGGTTGAAAAGTTGAATCTGCATCGAAGCATAACTTTGGTAATAAAATATTAATGTATCCGAGTTTAGATTGGAATGCACATAATTTTACTCTTAAACATTATTTGTCTAAAAATAATATAATCAAATTGTGCGCTCTATTTTCAGGAAGCGCACATTCACAAGACCCATAATATCCCGCATCGAGTAAATATTAATGAAAAAATTACAGTTTTCAAACCACATGAAAAGTAAGTTCCAACTGTTTGAAATATTTTGTTAAATTTAAAAATCAAAATCATTTAAATATTATTTCTGATCTTTCAGACATCTAAATCAGTTAAAGAAACAAAAACCAATTTCTCGATTTCACGACATTCCAGGTACAGACTATTTTGTTGTTGTCATTTAATGATTTAAATCATGTTCAAACAGTCCACAATTAATTTTCTATTTGAAAACTTTTGGTTCACGCATTCATCTGCAGAAACAAAGGAATAATTTACTGAGTAACAATTGAGCTTAATGGTGTTTCAGATATTCCAAATGTTAATATTCATGGGGATACTCAACTCAATCTGCTCCGTGTGAGCAAAGAAAAGTCAGGCTATCTTCCGCAACCAAAATCAAAGATGGTTCTTGATAAAATTACAATCTCAGAGGTATATATTAAAGTTATAGTTTTATAATTTGGTTTTTCTTCTAATAAAGATCAAAATAAATTATTTATTGAAAAATATAATTAGATTATATTTTAGTGTACTTACCTTTCCAACTTTTGGTTTTCAAAAATAAATTTTATTTTAGTTTTGTTTTGTTTGGAACTATTTTAAACTAAAAAAAGTAATAATTACAACATCAATAATTGATTAAAATATTTCAGAAAATGTTCAAATCGGCATATACTTTTGAGGTTTTGGATAAATTTGTTGCCGGGAACATTACTTGTATGCGAAGTACAAAAGGTAAGTGGTGAAATGTAGGCAAAAAGCTTATAGCTAACTTGTTTTGTAGTATATTTATGTATACATGTTTTACTGAAGAACAAAAATAGATGTAATAATTAATTTTTTTGAAAGAAAAAGCAATAAACCTCCTTTGAACTTTTTAGTAATTGTTTAATATTAAAGACAAATAAATATTTAAATTGTATATTTTTAAATATCCAAGTTCATGTGTTTCAAGATTATATAAAATGATTAGAATGACTAATTTATTATATGTGTACTAATTAAATTCAAGTGATTTAATTCTACTTTTAAGACAATGTACGTAATATAATATTCACCTCTCATACAGATTTTGTTCTACTTCTAAGAATCTATTTACTAATTTATCTAGCAAGTAACCTAATAAAAATATCAACCTAACTTATGGATGTCTGTACTTTAAACAGACAAATTTTATCATTTAAAAACTCAAAAATAAAAATATAATTATAATAAAGTGTATATAATTATTTATTTAGAAGTAGAAATAAACTTTGACATTTAAATATATTTATGTGTAAACTTTGAAAAGATGAAAAGACGTATAACATACAATTAAATAACGATTTAGGCAAAAGAAATAAATGTAGATATTTGTGCAGATATTTGCATAAATCGAAACACTTTGAAGTATAGTTATAATCAGATAAATCATTCTTATAATTTGTAATACAGATAAAAATTTAACATGTTAAATAGTTATATATAGTGGTTAATTTTGAAGGAAAATTGAAGTTTGTTATCTATATTTAAGAAAAATATTAATAAGAACGATTTTTAACCTTCAAACAAATTTATATAAATTTTCAAATTACTCCATAATCATATATTAATATAAAAATGTAAAAGATTGTTATTATTGTTTATTATTCAAAAAAATTTAGAAATTTCTTCAAATTGAAATAATAAAATGGTGAAAATAATTCAAAATATTTAAGTTAGTTAAGAAAACAGATAAATAAAATACATATATATTGTCATTTAATAAGATGGTAAATAAAATAAAATCCAATAAACAAAATCAATATGTCCATCCACCATCTCTTTTAATAGGCGTGTTTTCTTTCTAAATATTAATTTTGAAGACTTACAATTTAATATGTAATAAAATTTGAACAATTATTTTTTATTTACTTATACACAATTCAAAATAAATAATTATTCATTTAACAAAACATCGTGCTTTTAGTGTCCACATTTTGTAATGAATTTTTAACAGAATCGAAATGTATATAATAATAATATAAATTCTTAATGAAAACGATTTATGATTATTTTATGAATAATAGATTCACCTCAATATGACAAATGTTTCAATCGGCTCACAAAAAGTCTGAAGGCAATGACGAGTAATCAATTGCGCAAAACAGTTGAAAAACGACTTAATTTGAAAAAATGGAAGAAAATGTAAGATTTTAATATTTACATACTAAATATATAGTACAGTAGATAGGTACTATAATGGGAGGTTAAATGTTTTTATTTTGTCAGGACTTTAAGCGAAAAAGGAGATTTTAATGCGGTTCTTGATGCACTTGGAAGTCTCCAAGAAGATGCAGCCGATGAGTTAATTGTTGAGTTTGTTCTACGAAGCAAGTTTTGTGAACCGGTGGTCTTTCAGAGAACATTAATTCATTTCTTTGGACGAAATAATCCTCCAGCCATTGTAAGTTATGCGTCAAAATAAGTTATTTAATTAATGAATAAAATTAAATTTCTGTAAAGAATGTTTATAATCAATTAATATTAAATGTTTTATTATTATTCAAGAAATTTATTCACACTCTTGTGAAATACGTTTTCAATCCTCGTGCATTTCCCCGACAACTTCGAGACTTCGAAACCCACCATCGCGCCATTCTTGCTCTCGGTGCAATCTGTCATAGTTTGCACCATTCTGGAAAGAAAGAACACATGCAACTTGCGAATAGTTTAGTTGAAAAATTGGAGAATATTGTTGGAATACACGGTAAATATTTGAACAATATTTAAAATTTCTAGAAACTCATGTTCAATTAAATGAATTGAAAATTTTTTAATTTCTTATTTTTACTTATTTTACTTCGTTTTAAATTCTTTTTTATTTTTATAATTCTAAATAATTAAAAAATTTAGAATGTAACGGAATACTGTAAACAATTAATATGTAATATATTTTTCGAATGAAATATAGAAGATTTAAAGAGTTGATAATTTTCTTCATGAAAATTTGTTGTACTAATTTTTTTTAAAATTGCTAAAGATCCCTTTCATGTTCGCCGACGTCGATCTGTCCTGAATCCTGACGAAATGAATAGATTCCTGGTGTACAAGGCTTCTCTTATTGATTCTCTTGGAAATGCTGGCTTAGAGCGCTCATTTGAACACATTCGATCCTACACGAATCATTCCGATACCCCTCAGTTATGGCAACGAGCTGGACTCTTCTCACTGAGAAAAATAAACACCGAAGAAGTATATTTATAATGATTATAAATACTAATATTATTAAATTCAAAAATCCGTATCCTTTAATTGTTTAGACTATTTCACATATATATTTCATTTTTTGTTATAATTTTTTATTATCAGTTTTAAATTAAAAATATATTGTTCACTAAAACAATATGAATTTCATTTTGATAAAATTTTTAAATATCAAATTTCAAATAGAATAAGTATGAAATAATACATTTTTCCATATTTCTCTTAAAAATACTGCACATCAAATGTTATCAAAACTCAAATTTCCTTCTTTTTAGATAATTAAATATATGTACGATTCTCAAATGTTTAGTTTAGAACATAAGATTTAAACAATTTCTTATAATATAATAATGTTAATATATAATTATTGTAATATTTTTTTAACATTTCAGGCGGCACGTACACTTCTGTTAGTTGCTGGTGACGACAATAAATACGAAAGTCACGTACGCTATGAAGCTAAACACATTTATGATTTACATCCTGCCAAATCACAGCCCATTAACAAACTTTTATTTGAAATAAAACTCAGGTTTGCTTTCTTCATAAAAACATTAATGTTCATATTTAGTAAAATAATTAAATTAAAAATGTTTCTTATACTTATAGGATAATATATAGATAAATAAGTATTTATTAGCTGAACAATAAATATTAAAAATAATGATATATATTTAATTTTTATATTGTAATTTTAATTTCTACATTTTTAAATTATTTGTTATATACAAATATGTTTGATGGTCAAAAAATACTGTTATAAAGTTATTTCAATTCATAAATTAAAATTCTAAATAATTTTTATTTTAAAAGAAAATTAATTTTCTTAATATTTGATTTACATAAAATAATTCATTTATACCAGAGAACGACGAGCAGCTAAGCTTCCAGACAGAGACAAAGTGATTGAGGTTGTAGACAAGATCCTCTGGAAAGGAGTGAAAGTGAAGTTGGCTGCACCGGGAATGGACTGGAAAAAGGTGGCTGGAAGTGAATCTAAATTAGGCGCCTCTGTGGGACTAAAACTTCTTAATGAGCTCGATGTAAAGCTTGGTAAGGGGATATTTTTAGTATTGTTCAAAAATATTTATTCTTAAAATTATAAATATTAATTGTAATGAAAAACATTTATACAATTTAAAATAACCAAAATTTTCTTAAAATTGCTATTTTCATTCTTTTAGCTCTTCTCGAAGGCCATTTAAAGCTGGATATTCACAACGAAGCTTACTCGTCAGCCCATCTCGGAATAATTGGAGTAAATTTCGACTTTTTTCGAGCGAGATTGTGTTTCAAAGGAGGAGTTAAATATGAAATAAGTATTCTAAAGGTAAATTGGTTATTTCAATAAATATTACTTTGTATTTATTGCATTTACATGTGAAAAATATGTAAAAATCATTATCATGAGATTGAAAAAGTGAATGAAGTGAGAAAATCGTGTAAATTGCATATTTTGATATCGGAAAAAGTACGTTACGTTCACAATTAAATAAACAGTACAAAAATTTTCAATTTATTTTATATATTAATTCACATTTTAATTTCTCTAACTACGGCAATAATGCATACTTATTTATATCATTTTAATAATTATTTTAATTTTTTTTAACGAAATACAAATTTGTTTCAAAATTATAACAATTTATGACATCTACCAGATTTGTTTATTTCTTATTAAAATTTTGAAGGTTGCTGATATCGAAATTTTAATGATGGAGTGTATTTTGATGTATTAGAGTTATAGTTATATTTTCTTTGTTTTAAAAAGTTAAACTATATATTTTGAACTAATCATATATTTTCAGGAACTTGGCATCACCAATATCGACGATTTAGTCAACCTTTGGGATAAGTCTCTGGGAAAAGTAGTGAAAGGTATGTCGGATGCAATAAAGAAGGCCAACAAACTCATTAAAGGGGAGAAGATAGATTTACCAAAAATTGCAAAAGATGTTATAGATGCACTGAAAAAGATTCCAAATTTGGGAAAGGTAATCAGTGATATGATCGATTTTATTTTGACCACAATTGCTGAAATTGATGTTGACTCTCTACCGGAACATTTTCGACCGATCATGAGAACTATTCAGAAAGCGGTCATGATCATCAAAGAAATAAAGATTGATGTTCTCAACTTCTACAATGTAAGAACAATAATAATGCTACATTTGCAGTATCTCTTATCCTTCTGTCATATCTCGTATAAAGTTTTTGTTCTGACTTATACTAATAACTCTAAATCAATTTTCTATCACTTTCTTTTTGTTTTATATGATGGATATATATATTGATTTTTTGTTCATTCTACTTTGTACGATGCATTCAGTAAATACTATGTGAAGTTATTTATTTATCTTTTAGGCCGTTTATGAAACTATCACCTATCAAATACCTCTATCGGTGGAACAGTTTGTTTCTGGAGTTGAACTAATTATTAAAGTCTTACCCAAGTTTTTTGAATCTCCGAAAAATTCTGTGACAAACGTTTTTAGTGGCGTCTTCAAGATTGGAATGGCGATAAGTGGGGTTCTTGATGCTAAAAACAAAACTTTGGAAGCTTGTTTCTTTCTCAAAGGTAATGAATGGCTCATTTCCATGAAATTCGTAAAAATATTGCTATTCAATAATTTGTAGATATTATAATATAAATCTTCACAAAACGTTGATCATACGTTATAATTATACAAATATTTGAATACTATACATTCACTTTCAATTTATGGTTTCAAGGATTTATTTAAAATCGATAGAAGAAGAATTTCCGAATTGCGTAGGTAGATTATTTTTAATCTACAAAGGAGAATATTTAAATAATCTACTCCTGACAGAAATACATAATGTTTCGAAAAAAATTAAATCTAAAAAATTCCATTATTTCGGATACATGTATATAATTGTAAATTAGCATCTTGGCGTATATAGCTTTTACAAATTAAAAAAACTCGGTATGATTTACGATAGATTCTCAAATATCAAATATCAAATTGACAAATATTTTAAAATGTACCAATGTTATTTTCTTCAATATTTATGATTACATTTTTTAATACATTCTGATAGACTCTGAAAATCTACAAATCAAACCGAAAGATCTCAGTATGACATTTCTTACTTATACTTGATAGATTGAGCGTAATATTGAAATGTAAAGTATATTAAATAGATTTAATTATAAAGGTTCAGACGTTATCATTACGTTTAGAAAGTTTAAATAATTTAGAAATTCATTTAATTTTTGTTAGACATCCGTAATTTATTTTAAAGAAATAATCTTCTATTTGTTTTAGACGAAAAGCCACGCTGGTGGAACGTAACCACTGTGTATAAGGAGTTAAAGGAAGAATTCAAAATTTCTTTCAAAATCATGAAAGATGGCATTCTTCGGAAAAAGCAGATTGTTCAGGCCTACCGACTTACCGCATACAGTGAAAGTAGCGATGATGAGGTGAAAAATAATGTTTATAAATGTGTACTATTAAAAAAATTTTACTACATTATTATCGTAAAATAGTATTAAATAAAATGAAAATTTATTGAATTATAAAAATCTCTTTTCTTTAGATTGACACAGATAAAATGGTGGAGAAAACGGTGGAAGATTTGTCCACGAAAGCTCTTTTACCCTTTGAAAATGTAACCAAAGCAATTGCTCCTCTTAAAAAGAACTTGGAACTGCTTCTTGGTATTGTTCGTAATAGTGTGGATGTTTACACAGGAATAAAGAAAAGGTAATGATATTAAACCTTATGTTACAAAAACGATCAAATATTACATCAAAACTTTTGTAGTTGAAGAGCTTTTTAATTGCTTAATCTTTCTAGTTTTAAATTATTTTGAAAGTTAAAAATTAAATTGTTTAGAGTAGTTATAAATTTTAAATATTAAAACAATTTTAGAACAGTTCATAATTTAATAATGTTTTTATTTATATGCTATAAAAAATAAAATGATGTAAACTATTCAGAAATATAAGTATCGATATTTTGGTGTAAGAACAGAAGATTTATTTATCTTTAAAAATTTATTTAAACTGTTGCAAATTGTTCATTCATGTTGACGTTTGGCCATAAACGAAATAGTAGATGGTTGTTAAAAGGTTGATAAGGTTGATAGATCGACAATTCATTTTATAAAAATGATTATCGTAATGTTTATCGCCATACGATTATACATGTTGGCGAACAGTTAGGAATCCAGACCAGACCAAATTCAAGAAAACTCAAAACAGGTCGGGTTTCCTAAAGTTGGTCACCTACATGTATTTAAAAAAAATGATACTTTAATTTGTTATGCTGCTGTATAATTTATAGTTACAACATAGCCCGTACAATCATTGACAAGTTATTCGGTCCTAAAGTTCACAAAAAGTTCCCCCGAACCTACATGGATGAGGACACAAATTTTCCTAAACCTGGGATGTACCCTTCAAATGGAAACGATCACTGGCCGGATCAGGGTGTGGATCTTGTCCTGAAAGTTAAGAAGAAGAAAAAGAAGGATAAAAATAAAGATAAAAATAAAGATAAAAATACAGATCCGAAGGCATACTTTTTTGGCAAGGACAAAACTGACAAAGATGAGGAAAATAAAGACAAAGAGGATGGATTTTCGGTCAAATCAGTGGTAAGAATAAGAGATCATCACTAAATTACATCATCTTTACATGGGTCAGGGTAAGTCTGACTAGAATTTTAATGTGGGATTTATATCATCGAGAGACTTTAAAAATTACAAAAATTATTATATGGAATTTTACTGTCAGATAAATTATGTTTTTTTTCATATTACAAAAAACATATGTGAAAAATTTAAGCAGATCGGTGAATACAAAAAATAGATCTTAATTTAAAAATGAACTCATCGAATAATTTGGAAGTAATGTGTCGTAAAAGTTTACTTTTGTAAATTATTTTTCAAAATGCAAACCACATTTCATGATTGAAAACTTATATATAACCCTTATTATAGTTGACTTTCAATCATAGAAATAAAAACAGATAAGATATATAATACAATAGCCATGCATTAATTGATTTAATCAAATCAAATCTATAACTATAATTAATTTGTTAATGTATTTAGTCACAATCTTATCTAAATATCATAAGCTATCATAAGCATATAAGCATCAATTTATGCTATACCATTTATGGACTAACATAACAGGAATGCATTTGTTCACAATTCATTTCAAGTGTCAGATAATGTTTTCTATCTCAACAAAGTCGAGCTATAGTACTTAAATAGTTAGTACTTTAACGTGTATTTTGCTATTGTCTTTTGTAACTGTCTATATTGAATTATTTGCGATCTTATAATAATAATATAAGATATTAAAGATCTTATTAATCCTTTATCCGTTATCTTACTTTTATATACATTTATAATATTTATATATATATATAAAATATATAATATTATTCAAAATTGCTATTAAATGTTATAATTAACAAATCCGTAGGGATATTTATATTTATTTTAAAATTCAATATTAATCAATTTTATTGCTAACAAGTAGTATAAGACATGGTTATAGTTCAGTTAATGGTAACTACAATTTACCAAATCTAAATTTAAAAAATAGTTGTTAGTATAATTATTTATTTATATACTAGACTAATAAATTAAATATAGTTAAGTAAATATACAATGAAACCATGTTTTATATCTAGTTCAAAAATCTTTATTTCACAAGGTTGTGGCCCCATTCTCGGGAAATCTCTACAAAGGTCGAGAGGAGTTTAACGAGTTTATTCTGCTGCCCAAAGGTAACAGCCTCTCTAATTACATCATAGTGCTCAATAACCTGGACCTTCTCGAATCAGTGGACGCGAATCAACTCCCCCATTTTGATGAGGAGGAGGGTAAGGATCAAACAACGGCTGGATACCCGGTAGGTTTTGCTTATATGTAGGATAACACGCGACCGACCGATGTATTTTGACTAAGAATCAACGTGTATATCGATTAAAATTTTTTTAACAGAGCAGAGACATGCAATTTTTTATATAGTGGATAAAAAATTAATCGTTAATAAAATTTATACAACGAGTGTTTTATTAATTTTAAAGTTAAACTAGGCTTGTTAGGTTGTGGTTTAGAATATGCCCATCAATATCATATAAAATACTACAATGTAACCGGTATTTAGTAAAACAAATTATGAACTGATTTTTGGTTTTAAAATAATTATGCATAATAATGGGAAAAACATAAATACAGCTTTTACATAGCTTCATACATCAGCCGGCCGTTAGCTAATTATGGATCATATGTTTGCTACAGTTCACTTTGACTGTCGTATATAAGCTACTTTTAAAGGCTTGACCACTCTATTGCTAATGCGTAATCTTTCATTGTAGAGTAAAACTAAGAACACTTCCAATCGAGCAACAATAAAAAAATACCTTGTGTGAATTTCGACAACATAAAAGCATCACTGACATAATATAAATGGCCTTATATTTTGAACTTAATTAACCTAACGGCAGTAATCAGTTTTACAAAGTTAGTTATGTTTCAGAATGTCGATAAACCAAAAGATTTTCATTTAAATCATCAAATAATATAATAACGGCTTTAAAATTTAAATTTCACATAAAAATTTGTCGAATCATAAATGTGTTTTGTAAAGAACAGAAGGTATTTTTGTATTTAAAATATCATATTGAAATTGACGTCATTTAAAACTGGAAAACATCCAATTTTAATTTATTCACATTTAAATTCTTTGCAGCATTCCTTAGCAAAAAATACAAATCCTAAAATTATAAAAACAGTGTTAAATAAAAATTTATGATTTACAAATTCAGGTCTCTGCGGGCCGCGATATCTGGAAGCTCAAAGAAAACCCCGGCATCTACAAACATATACATTTGGCTGTAAGAGCCGTTAACGGTACTATAGTGGACCCCAGCAAATATCTGGAGCCAAGACTAATGCAAATTCCAAAGTGGAAACAGCGATGTGACGATTACAAATTGGTACTACTCGAGTTCACTATTGCAGAGGGAACCATTGTTGGTGCTATTAAGGGGGCCAAGGATAAATATAGTAACCGGAAAAAGAAACCAGATCTTGACCTACCGGATGATAGTGGGATAGACGACAGCACATCCTATGGGATCAAACCAGCTTCCTTTAATGAAGTAAGTATATAGGTACAATTTATTAAAATAATCGTATATCTTCTGTAAAATTAAGTATATGCAGTAAGACACGTGACTAAATATCCCGTCCTTCTCATGTTATTCACTGGCTTTTTGATTTATGAGTAAACACATTTTCCCGTCATTCATCAGAGCAATATGCAAATCATTTTATTCTGAATTTTTTCAATTTCTTCTCGTCACTCAATTCTTCAATGCTTATAATAAATAAGTATTGATATTCAGCCTTAATTAGATTCGCTTTTTTCTGAAAAAATCTTGCTATTGTTTGATACAAAATACTCTAAAACTTGATATCATTAATTGTATAATGAATTTTGATTCCTTTTAATATTATTTAAGAAATCTTTAAAAAATAAAAATTCTAAATAACTATATTAGAAATTATATTCATGTCATTTAGTTTTCATTATACTCATCTCTTTTTTAATATAATCACTTCGCATATTCTCAGAAGGATTGTTCTATTCAAATCAGGAAATCTTAATACTTAATTAATTGAGTAAGTTACAAAGAAAAATTAATTTATAAAGCTCAATCTGTTTTTACTTCATCTGTCAAGGTTACTGGATCGATAAAAAACGCTTTTCGAAAAATTTCTAATTTTACCCGGACTTCTGGAATAGCGGATCTTTTTGATAGATTCTCTCCTCGACGAATGAAACTCGCAACAATAGCCCACTTTTTAAATACACCTGGATTGGAAAACAATTTCAACAATACAAAACGAGGATTCTACGATATCATTTGGAGAATTAAAGTATGTTTTTTTAATTAAAATTGAATACAATTTGTTTAAAAAGATTAATTTGATTTTTAAATATTATATTATTATTATATTAATTACTACTCTGATCTGAATTGTTTTTCGCATAAACTATGAAAAAAGTAGGTAATTGTTAAAAATTAATAATAATTCAAATTTTTTCAAATGCTTGATTTAATTATTAATATTTCATTGTTTAATATTTTAAATGCAGAAAGTCATGGAGAAACAGCCTTGCGAAAGTCCATTTACGATGACAGAAGATGAACTTCGCACTCTCCTTGAAGAAATGGGCTACACCAAAGATCAAACTGCCGGTGATCGCGATAACTTGGTTGCTAAACTCAAACAGACTTCTCCAAGTAATAATGCAGGAAATGTATTGTTTTGAAAATACTGTCATTTTTATACAACACTTTTACTTTAATTGGAAAAATGTAAAAATTGTTACACATTCTGAAAATAATAAATGTTAATTCATAAATTAATTATAAATACATATTTAGTCATAATTATTAATTGATAAAACCAATGAAATATTTGAACAAAACAATCAATCCACTCTATTATTGTTAGAGCTTTATCCATTATTTATGTTTAATATAGTAGTTTAGTAGTGCCATTCAGTACTCATACTATATGGAATACTGTAACTGATAAGCTATACTCTACACCTGATAATTTAGCTCATCTATTTTAAATAATATTATTTTTAGAATAGAGCTTTATACAAAAAGAACTAAACAAACTTAATCCAACATTGTATTGATTACAAATGTTTCAATCATAATATCTCCCATTTTTTAAAATTTAAAATCGTATTTTATTTAAATATGTATTTATCTAATGCCTCCTACAACAATTGTCTTCACAAGAATGTCCCCTGCTCCAATTGAACCTACCACGTCCTCTATACTGCATATTCGATGAACATTGTCTTGGAATGGAATGTTGCATTGATATCAAGATCAAAGTCTTCCGTAAGTCTGCCAAAGTTTATGCAAGATTGGACCCCTGTGGAGAAAATCCTAAACTTGTATTCGGTCTTATCATGAAGAACGTTGACCCGATTCACAAAGAATTTAAACTGCCGTTACTTAAAAATTTAGGTATGCTTTTAGCATTATACTATACTAAATTCAATTAATAAAAACTATATTCATGCTGTATACCATACTATATTTCGACAATTTGTTTACTTTTTCCAAACCAGGAGGTCTGTCTAAAAATCAGTCAATAAATGTCAAGCTTGGAACTATAAAATTAATCGGGGAGTTCGGTTATTCAATCTACACCAGCGACAATGTGACCATGATCAGTATCAATTTAAAACTGTGCTTAGGTAGTGGAAAGCCAAAATGTTTAATTGACACGCAGATCATTAAAGACATGATTCTTCCTTTGCCAACTTGCCTCCGAGATGGCTCCGTTGTCTGGCCCAAATTGGATAAAAACATGTTTACTCTTAAGAGCTTCAAAGACGCACTGAAGAAGAATGCTCAGCGCATTTCTAAAGACGCTCTTAAAAGTTCTGTGAGGCTGTTTCTCAAAGAGCTTGGCTTACCCGATGTATGTTTCTAATAATTGTATATTATCTTATAAACCAATGGATATTATATATATATAATCTTAAATATTTATTAAAAAGAACTCAATATAAAAATGAATAAGATATAATTTATTTAATTGGAGCCGTCTCCAAAATTGCAGCCGTTATAGTCTAATTGATCCCATTCAAAAAAAATAATTAATTTATCTTCAAATATTCGAATGTTAAGAAAAATGTTTAAAAATAAACTATTCAATCGTAACATTCCATCAACTCAAACTTTTCAATGCAAACTCTTTTAATTGCATTCTGATTTTAATTTAATTTTAATAAATAATAAAGTCATCTTATTTTCAAACTATCGCGATCGATTATTTTGATAATTATGAGGTATAAATAACTCATCATGACTTATTTATTAGAGACAATTTTCAACTGAGTAACCAAAACCCAATGGAAGCCGATTTTTTCCAATAAGAATCTAATTAAAAATACCCCTAGAAATTGTTTTTATAAGATAAACTGTTGAAATGACAATTTGTTTTCTTTTTAAAGTTCTGCAAACTGTGTATTATACTTTCTCTATATATAAAAAATGTAATACAGAAACTATAAACATTATAATATAGTATCATAAATGTTTATATATAAAAATTCTAAATATTCAATTTGTTTTTCAGGATATTCTCGACGGTATGGGAAAGCCATGTGTTCGACCACGGAGTATGTCTTTGACTGCTCAGAAAGAAGTGTTGGCTGATCGTGCGGTTATATTCAATGCTAGCTGGACACAAGAAGAAATAATAGAACAAACTTCAAGAGCCGCCCGAAGTAAGTGTTTAAAAACAATTTTTTGAGGATTCTTAGAGGATTAGCATAAGTTATAAGATTACTTTTAGTGGTTTTTAATGAAAATTATTTCCCTTTCTGGTACTTTTATATAAATTATACCTGTAAAAAATGTTATGCATAACATTACTTTAATTAAGCCTTTATATTAATTTTAGTAAATATAATTTTTTTTATTTTTTTGTATTTCATAACATTTAATACTATTTATTCCAGCCTGCAGAATCTTAGGAAAAGAATTTGTACTACCAGAATTTCCCAAAGCAGTTCAGAAATATGTGTTTTGTTCGATGAGCAAAAATTGTCTCAAGATACTTTGCTGCCTTGATGCTAAAATTCCCAAATTCAATAAAAGCCTTTCCTTGACTGGTAAACCGGTTTTATACTTGTTTAATTTATTAATTCTTTTATCAATATTAGGCGTAAAATAGTAAATAATGGGTATCTTCATAATACATTTTTTGTCATAAAGGATATATTAAACACGAAGAAGAATCATATTAAGATATATAAATATTATATTTTACTGTTTACTTAAAAGTGTTAAAATTGACTTACAAAATCATTATTTGATCTATGTTTAAACATAATTTATTTCTTCTGTAAATCAATGCATTCAGATGATAACTAATAATTCAATATTTTCATAATAGCTATTTGAAATAAAAAAATAAAAACTTCAATTTATTGAAAACGAGATCTATTGATTTTATAAATGAAGTTATATTTTAATCTTTAACAGCTTGGATGAAGGTAGATTCCTGTGAATACTTGTTTCAAATCGGCGTTAACCGAAAGATTGTTGTCAATGAAGTCATGTTTACGCTTCCTGAAAGTGTGCAGACGTTTCCTCTAGGTCAGCTCTCAATCAAGTGAGCTTAATAATATAAAGATTCATTTAATAATATAACAGCCCTTAATATAAAATTACCTGCTACGAAAGTATTTTATATATATTGAAATTTAAAAAAATATATATATTTTTACAGATACGCGATCAAGAAAATTGAAGGGGATAACATGAAAGTGACGCTCAGCCTAGGTCTGGGTGGTATCAATGGTAGTCCAGTGTTAATAAAACCACGAACTGTTCTCAATGATGCCACCATTCCGCAACCTTTTTGTGGAGATGTCAATTGGACGATCAGTATGCCAGGTAAATAAATTTTTGACAAATATTTATTCAATATTTTTTAAATATTTATCTAGATTATTTTATTTTATTGTGAAAATTTAAAAACGTATTTTTTCTGATCTACGTTAAAATTAGAAATGATTATAGAAGTATTTCATTTTTTTAGGAGGTACAACCAATGTTAAAGATTTCGTTAAAAAAATGGGAAAATCTGTTAGCACCCTAGGCATTGATATTATCTTGAAACATCTCGGACTCAATCGATATATTGACTCAAAAATATGTGAACCGATTAATAATACAACAGGTGAGTATTATCATTTTTATTTAAAAAAATACAAATTGTATATATATATTAGGATAACATTTTAAAAAAATATTTCCTATTTAAGAAATTTAACAAACAAATGTGTGAATTTTTGATCAATTGTTTTACAGAATACTAATTAAAATACAATACAATACAATACAATACAATACAATACAATACAATACAATACAATACAATACAATACAATACAATA
>JAUZNC010015694.1:0-20544 GCA_034780395.1 Vannuccia rotundouncinata | reverse complement strand
CCCCCCCCCCCCCCCCCCCCCCCCCCCCCCCCCCCCCCCCCCCCCCCCCCCCCCCCCCCCCCCCCCCGCAGCTGAAACATATCTCCCTGTTCCAACATGCCTGGATGGCAACAGCAAAATTTGGCCTTGCAATTATAGCCAATTTAGGCTGATTTATTAAGTATTTTTAATATGAGCATGCAATTTAAAGGAATTAGAGTCAAGTTGTAAATGAGTCAACTCGTAAACAGGTCAACTTGTAAACGAGTCAAGTCATAAATGGGTTAGTCATCTCATAAATGAGTCAACTTGGAAATTATAAGCATTTTTCTTACTTTTGAAATTTTAAAATTTGATATCTGATAATTAAAACCAACTTATTGAAAACATAATTAAAGAACAAGCATTGATTTGTTGCACCAATTTGATGTAAAATTTATCAAAATGACATAAAAAAAAATCCATACACAAAGTTGGATATAATAATAGCAGTAGCAAAACATATAAATTTAAAATTAATGTTTCATATTTAATTTTGTGTCAAAATGATGAAAATAATTTTTTGGAAATTTTATTGAATTTGCTAATTACAGTTTCCTACAAAATTTGTATAAGATATTTACAAAACTCATATTGAATATAGACTTTTATGACATTTACAAGACTCATATAGATGTTTACAAGTTGACTCATATACTACTTGACCTGATTCCATTAAAAGTTTAGCAATTAAAAAAAAATCTTTATGGTTTATTACTATGAACAATCCAGACAATTCTATCTTTTAACAAAAAATCTATATTCTAAATAAAAAGAGTTTACCATTTGTATAACTCAAACTTTAAATGCATAATGATCAGATTTGTCTGAACTTGCATTATTTATAGCCAACGTTGGCTGAATAATTCTTTATAAAGCATTTCAATCTGAATTAAAATCATATTTTTTATACTTTTTAAATACAAATGTTGGGCACATTTTACCAATCTGCACTTATTACTAATATGCACTGCACAAATTACCAATTTAAATATTATTTTTGTAAGTTTGACTCCTTAGTGTTGAATTAAAAAATTATAATTCTATTACAAATAATAAATAAAATATATATGTTAGCAAGGCTGCCACTCTCAGCGATTATCTCAGTTTTTCCAGTGATTGGCGATTATTACACCCTGTTTTTCATGTTCAGTAATTATTGTAGTATTACTCAACTGTGACCTGCAATAAACTCATTTTAGTACATAGTCATAACAGTTGTACACAGTATTTTCTTCATATTTTCATTCATATGCCTTATTACTATGTTCTTTTTAACCTTTTCTTTACAGTCTTCAGGGACAGGAAGTTACTTCTATAAATTCAAAATTGTTAGCTAGTATCCTTATAGTGTCCTAATTGGTTAATTATTTTCAGGTAATTTATAATAGCAGCTAATATGGTATAACACATTCAATTAGCCTTTTATGCCTATCTATAAATAATATATTATACTCCATTTGAACAAATATTTGTGTGTTTTTCAGTTATATGAGATTCTATATTTACTGTATTTCATTTTTCTTATTATGATTTTATCTACAATAAATTTTAGTGAAAGATCTAATATGATATAACAGTACAAATATTTTATCTATGCATATGTTTATTATAGAAATCTAAATGGAAATACAATAAGCTATATATATGAGAAACTTAAAATATATATATATATATTAAGACTCAAATTTACTGATTTTCATATATAACATTTTGTTATTGACATTTGAGTATATTACACAACAAACTGCTCACTCTAAATAACAGCTCAACTGAAATTGACCTAATCTTTATTTTATTATGGACATTTGGGTATATTGTGCAACTATAAATGTGAATAACCCAGATCACTTTAGAATCTAATGAAGACATAGCAATACAAGTATACAGATAAATAGTA
This sequence comes from Vannuccia rotundouncinata, assembly GCA_034780395.1. Taxonomy (NCBI): domain Eukaryota; kingdom Metazoa; phylum Platyhelminthes; order Proseriata; family Coelogynoporidae; genus Vannuccia; species Vannuccia rotundouncinata. The sequence continues at coordinate 18,626 of JAUZNC010015694.1, read as the reverse complement.
ATAATAAGTAATATTATACAAAATATAATTCTAAAGTAATAATAGCTGATAGCAGTACAATAAGGAATATGTACTCATACAATAATAAAACACTAAAATACTAAATAGTATATATAACAATATATATTCTATATAATATATAGAATATTATATTGATAATATATAGTATAAAAGTTATAGATATAAAATAATAATATATAATAGTATATAACTAAAAGAATAGCTCTGCATGCTGAGGTGCTACATAATTCTTGTAGAAAAAAGTAATTGGACGAACTCCGGAAACAGGAAATGCAGCTTGAGTCAAAAAACAACTGTTGTATATTCTTTTCAGGATTGTGTTTTAAATATATTTATCTACATTGTTCAGAAATTTTGTTCTGCAATTGATTAGTTACCCTGCGATTATTTCTTACATTTTGGCAGTGGCAGCACTGTGTCTGTTAGCAATGGAGTGCAAATTTGGACAGTTCATGAACTGGCCAGATGGAGTAGGAATCCATGCTCCATTTGGCCAGTTCCAAACTATCCAACAAAAAAATACTAAAAATACTAAAAAAAAAATACTACAACTCAATTTCCTATGGAAGAAATTAGAAACAATCATTTACAAAATTAAAAATTTATCTTTTTAAAATTAACATGACAGTTAAACAAACTCATAAATAAGATTGTTGGTTTTTAATTTATGTTGGTTTTAACTTATGTCAATCTGATATAATATTATCCATCAATATATGATTCAAATCATGATTCGAATAACTTATAGGGAGAATATAAGTATGTATTTATTTTTTATTCCATAATTTGATTGATAATAATTTTATAGTAATTTTTATTTGAAGCTATGTATAAAATTGATAAAATTTAGGGTGCATTAAACTGATTTTTAATTTTTTCTCATCATTTCTATTTTTTCAAGAATTTCAGTAACAATGACCTGTATGGAAATGAGAAACACAATATCAATTTTATATGCCTATTCTGTGTTTTTGGTTAATTTTCACTGTAAATTTTATTGTAAAAAATTGTTGTTTTTTCGGGTTTTTAACATAACTTTTTTTAGGTTTTGATTTCTAAAATGTAAAAATTCATTTTTTTTAGGCCATGAAAACCTGCACTTAAAGGTTGAGTTATATAGTCAGATATAAATAAAAATTCTATATCATATAAAAAAATATCATAAATACTGTGCATAAAAATTATACAGTTCTATATTTTACTTTACTGTATTTTACCTGTGTATTTTTTTGATTTGCTTCTCTGACACCATTCACCATATTATAATGATTATCCTTTTATAAATGTATGTAGATTTCTATATGAAAAATGTATAGATAAAAGTTTTACTAAACATTATATTATAGAAAATAGTCAGTATTAAACTTCTGAATGAGAGGTAGTGTTGAATTCTTTTTTTATATAATTGTTAATTTTACAATATATAATAATTATTTTCTTCATGCAGAATATATGGTATATGTATGACAATAAATTAGGGTGAATAAAGTATTGTGTACTGGGTACAATTTCTTGTAATATAAAAAATGTGTATAAAATATCAGCCTATCATATAAACTGATATTAAAAATTTAATCACTTGCTGTGAGTGAACCTTTTTTTTACTGTGGAAATTATTATATATATTATTTATATTATAATAGACCATTTAATAGTTACAATACATGGTGTTTCATAAGTCACACTCGATTTTAAAAATAACAAAAATTCATGATATACGTTACTAAATAATACTTATAATTTGACCAACAAATGAAATATTACAAAATCTGTTAATTGATGAACAAAGGGTTATTAGTGAAAAGTTAATCTAAATGTTCAAACACTTTATCTTCTGATTGAATACACTTCTAAAGTTTACCAATAATGCTTGTAAAGGCCTTTTCCCTAAATTCAGTATCAATAGCTACAAAAATGTCATCTTTTGACATCCTTTAAATTGTCAGTGGCTTTCTTGAGTATACTAGGTAATATTCTTCATGATACCCCACAGTAAGAAGTCTGCAGGCAAAAAATAGGGAGATCTACCTGGCCACTCCATAGCATCAGACTTTTTCACCCAATCCACCTTTGATTAAAATTGACATTTAACAAGTTGTGCACAAACATTATATATCTATACTTTAACTAGATCAAGAGAAACATAATGATTGAAAATTCGGGTGTAGGTAACTTATGAAACACCCTGTATGAACCAGAAAACCCTAGCTGTTCCATATATTTTAATATTTTTTTCATTTTATGAATCCATCGAATTCATCTAAATGATCTCAAGATTGATTAAATCCAGACAACTTATGATGTAAAAATTAAAAAAAGCATGCTATTATTCTGTCCAACAAAAGTAATTTTAACATTCTTAACCTTAATTAAATTATATTATACAATAAACATATCTATATTACAGTGATTCTGTAGAGGATATATGTGATATTATAGTGAAAAAACTACATGAGATTTCTTCTGTTCACTATCTATAAATTATAAACTATCTATTAATATTTTTACCATCTAATAATAAAAAAATGAAACTAATAATTTAATTTTTGTTTTATTTTCAATTTTAATACAACTTCTTTATCAAATTGTATTTATGTCAAATTAAACATATCGATTTATTAATTATGAAAAGTTTTGTTTTTATAATAAAATATATCAAGAATCATTATAAATATATCAAATGTGTTTATTTTATTTATAATTATTGGTTCATGTGAGCTTATATGTATCTTTATATCTTTAATGCTTTTTGTGTTGGACTTACATTTGTTTATATGCGAAGTATTATCTTTTTATACAATTCAAATATATTTCACCCTAAATTTTAGAAATATAATAAAACTCCATTGCTTATCCATTTCAGGTGCGTGCTGGTAACCTTCAAGATCTGGTCTATAAAAATGGACAAGCTGGTGTTACTAAGGCAACTGTCAGTATAATTTTTGACAACAGAGACAAGAAACAGTCCCCCTTTGGTTATGAACAGTTTGATGAACTCACTATCACACGGCAGGTATGTTGTTTTCCAACGACAGTTTTATTAAAATTGATTATTATTTAAAAAAATTACTTGACCCTTCATTAGATTGTCCTTGGAGGTAAGAATAAGTACCTAATCAATGGAACCAATTCTACCAACTCCCGTGTTCAAGATCTCTTTTGTTCGGTTAATCTCAACGTCAACAATCCCCACTTTTTGATAATGCAAGGACGCATCACTAAGGTCCTCAATATGAAGCCCCCTGAAGTAGGTCAAAGCTGTCCATGTATCTAGACCTTCACTCCTTTTACAGGCTGATTTTTTAATAATTTCAGATTCTATCTTTATTGGAAGAAGCAGCCAGTACTAGATTGTATGAATCTAAAAAGGAAAATGTACTTAAAATTTTCGAGAAAAAGGATTTTAAACTGAAAGAAATTGCAAAGGTACTGGATTGATTAATTTGCTGCCGTTTTTATTTATTGCGAATATTAAATTATAATTGGTAAGTATTATACTCATGCAGTTTGCACTCTTGGTTTGCGTCTTGTCTGATCTAACCGGATTTAATTTCTGCTATAAAGACTTTCTTAGAATCTTTCCTTCATTTCGTTGGTTGTTTGAAATGATGGTGGTTATAAGAAACACGTTTCATGACTCAACAATGATGCAGTTTGCACTCTTGGTTTGTGTCTTGTCTGATCTAACCGGATTTAAATTCTGCTATAAAGACTTTCTTAGAATATTTCCTTCATTTCGTTGGTTGTTTGAAATGATGGTGGTTATAAGAAACACGTTTCAAATCATTGCAAAAATGTCATGTTCGTGTTTGCTATGGTTAACAATCTAGTGACACTTTTTAATCGGTTTGCAGATTCTTAAGGATGATATCAATCCCACTCTGGCCAAACTCCGGAAGGAACGAAGCAGCTATCTGGAGTATCAGAAAATCTTACGTGACATTGAGCACCGGACTAAATTCTGTTTAGCCTATCAGTACAAAAGCTATGAGGAAATCAAGGAGAAGACGAAAGAGGATTTGGATGAAATGCGATCAAATCAGGCGGAGAAAAAACAGCGCTTTCTCGAAGTATAGCTTTATATAGTTGTCAAAATTCTAGTTTTTTGATATTCAACTTTTAAATAATATTTTTGTACATAGAAGTAAATGCACCAAACCGTTTTATAATCATGATCATGTCCTATTTTAGATTGGAGAAGAAAAGGACGCCTTGGAGTTAAACATCAACGAATTGTGTCGTGAACGGGATCTGGTAGGTCACCCCTACTGACCATCAATCACTCTAGAACCTTTGTTATGTCTTTTACACGAAGCTTGTTTTACTTTAGCACCAAGGAGGGGCTCTGGAGGAACTCGAATCCAAACACAGCGAGTGTCAAAAGGAGGAGGCGGTTATACAGGGGGCGCTCCAAAGGGCCACTGATGCCGTCAAGGATGCCACACAGCGCAGAAGAGAGGTCCAGGCTCAACTCAAGGAGTCGACGGTGTTATCAGAAGGTCGGTTTTCTAGATTGTATTGTTGGATATTTATAAAATAAATAATTCATTCTGATTGATATTTACCGGAACACGACTTTTGTCCTACAGAAGCGAAATTAGAGATTCCTTTATAAGTTGACGTTCAAGTGTATTTAGGCTTAGCCTTGCTGTAATAAACTCATTTTATTGGTCAATGCAAACGTTAGCTTTTAATTTCGGTAATTTAGTGAAGTCCATATTTATGATTTAAAAGGTTTGATATGGTTGCAATGCCTTTCTCGCCTCAAATTTATCAACCAGACAAATTTACGAACATAGGTCGTATTTCAGACGTTACTTGTCCAGAATTTATTTAGTGTAACAGCAGAATATTAAGTTTGCACTGCTGGAACTAAGGGTGTCAGATTTTCGGGACAATAATTTTGATTTGTACTATTTCTATGTTTACAACAGCTCTTATGCACCTCTAGCACAGTTAATATTGATTCAAGTGAATGTGCGCATTGTCTGGATAAACACCCCTTTCATGCACCACTAGCACAGTTAATATTGATTCAAGCGAATGTGCGCATTGTCTTGATAAACACTCCTTTCATGCACCTCTAGCACAGTTAATATTGATTCAAGCGAATGTGTACATTGTCTTGATAAACACTCCTTTCATGCACTTCTAGCACAGTTAATATTGATTCGAGTGAATGTGCGCATTGTCTGGATAAACACTCCTTTCATGCACCACTAGCACAGTTAATATTGATTCGAGTGAATGTGTGCATTGTCTGGATAAACACTCCTTTCATGCACCTCTAGCACAGTTAATATTGATTCAGAATGTGCGCATTGTCTGGATAAACACTCCTTTCATGCACTTCTAGCACAGTTAATATTGATTCAAGCGAATGTGGGATTGTCTGGATAAACACTCCTTTCATGCACCTCTAGCACAGTTAATATTGATTCAAGTGAATGTGCACATTGTCATGATAAACACTCCTTTCATGCACCTCTAGCACAGTTAATATTGATTCAAGTGAATGTGCACATTGTCTTGATAAACACTCCTTTCATGCACTTCTAGCACAGTTAATATTGATTCAAGCGAATGTGCGCATTGTCTTGATAAACACTCCTTTCATGCACCTCTAGCACAGTTAATATTGATTCAAGTGAATGTGCACATTGTCTTGATAAACACTCCTTTCATGCACCTCTAGCACAGTTAATATTGATTCAGAATGTGCGCATTGTCTTGATAAACACTCCTTTCATGCACCTCTAGCACAGTTAATATTGATTCAGAATGTGCGCATTGTCTTGATAAACAACTTTCCTCAATTCAATGCACAACATTCCCCCACAGGCAAGACTAAAGAACTCGAGTCCATGCGTGTGGAGTTCGATTCCTGGCAGAACGCTGCTGACACGGCTGAACGGGACTGCGACGCCGCACACAAGCACCTGCAAGCGGTCTTGTCCGGTCTGGTGACGAATGAGGACGGTGCCGATGCCACTCTTGAGGAGCAGCTTCGTACAGCACAGCAGGACTCGGTTGCCGCCGACACGGATAAGAGGCGCGCGGAGATGCGGGTGGTGACTCTCACCGGAGAAGTGAAAGATAAGGAGGCTGATCTCAAGAAGACCAACCAGAACTTTGCTCGAGAGGATTCCGCTAAGGGCGATCTTACCAGTAGATTGAAGGAGTTGGACGGGGAACTCGCTAAGTTGGGCTACACAGAGGGGGGAGAGGAGCGCATTGCCGGTATGTCATTATCTTTGTGTAGTTTTGTTATTGACAGAATAAATTATTTAATATCAGGTTTTACATAAATGGCAGCAAATAATGGAAACACACCCCTTATTTAGCTGTTTTTCCAGATTTTGAGATAATGCCATGTTAGAAAACGCATAATATATCTATTCTCCATAATATCTGAAAAATGTCGTGAATAATGTCCATTTGAAGTTTTGCGAGGGTTCCTTTTCCCGACAAAATGTTACAGGAAAGCGGTTTAAGGTTACATACACATTTTGCATAAAATTCAATGGTTTCGATATGTGTTATTGCGGGCGGTAGACTGCAATGGCAGATACAATTAGAATAATGAAATACTTAATTATAATAATATCATAGTTTAGAGTAGGAATAAAAAATGTATTGTTAAAAATATTTGGAATACACACATTTTTATTGTGATTAGTAATTATAACTTTACAAAATTCAGTATGAGAAAGTATTCTCATGATCATGAACTTTTCAGGGAATGCTTAGGGGGCTAGCTGGGTGCACGAGTGAGACGAGTGCACAAATAAGCACAACAAACTAAAAGTTGATAGAGGACAACAATGTGATTCTGGTACATTTGGCAAAAATCAACTTTTTGTGCCTCTAGAAAAACTGCCGAATTACAATGTTGAACCTATTGTTCTAAAGTGATATTATATGTTTTGAGTATTATACTCATGCAGTTTGCACTCTTGGTTTGCGTCTTGTCTGATCTAACCGGATTTAAATTCTGCTATAAAGACTTTCTTAGAATCTTTCCTTCATTTCGTTGGTTGTTTGAAATGATGGTGGTTATAAGAAACACGTTTCATGACTCCACAATGATGCAGTTTGCACGTCTTGTCTGATCTAACCGGATTTAAATTCTGCTATAAAGACTTTCTTAGAATCTTTGTTTCATTTCGTTGGTTGTTTGAAATGATGGTGGTTATAAGAAACACGTTTCATGACTCAACAATGACGCAGTTTGCACTCTTGGTTTGTTGTTCGAAGTCTGAAGTTGGTATTCTATTCAACAGAGGAACAACTAGCTGTATCCCGCGAAGTCAGAGAACTAAGGGACCGTGTCAACGATATTTCTTCTCGTCACCCCAACATGGTGTTCGAATACGCGGACCCACAGCCCCGCTTTGACCGTCGTCGAGTGAAGGGAATTGTGGCCAAGCTTTTCTCTCTGAAGGACCCAAATTTCGCCACAGCTGTCGAAGTTTGTGCTGGCGGAAAGGTAGGAGAATAAGAGAATGAGCAGCGTTTGGTGACCAGGATACACCGTGTTTCCCTCTCGCCAGCTCTACAATGTCATCGTGGACACGGAGCAAACTGGTAAAATGCTCCTAGACAACGGCAGACTGCGCCGCCGGGTGACGATGCTGCCGTTGAATAAGATGCGCGGCAACGTGGTCCCAGACCGGGTGCTGCAACGCGCCCAGGAGCTTGTAGGTCGCGACAAGGTCTGGACGGCGCTCTCCCTGGTCGAGTACCCCGAGGAGTTGCGCCCGGCCATGGAGTACGTGCTGGGGGGAGCTCTGGTCTGCACTGACCTGGACACCGCCAAACAGGTGGCCTTCCACCCCGAGGTCGAGAGGAGAACTGTCACCCTGGAGGGGGACGTGTTCGACCCGCAGGGCACCTTGTCTGGAGGGTCCAGGTCCCAGGCGGCCAGCCTTCTCCTCTCCCTTGGAGACATGCGGGACTCGGAGGAGCTTCTGCACTCGACGGAGCAGCGCCTGGCCGAGCTCAACACCTCCCTCCACGCGGTCCGGAGCAAGGCCGAGCGCTGGGGGGACCTGCGCCAGAGGGCAGACGAGGCTCGCCATGAACTGGACTTGTTGACACAGCGACTCAAGCAGACGGACTTCCACCGCATCTCGGACGACATTGCTGCCGCCAAGGAGGAGATAGGTTGGTGGCCCGGCCCTTTGCTAATCGTTCCCCTCTAGACTGAGTGCAACCACTTGTCGTGCCTCCCTTGTTCAGTGGAGCTCAAGAACACCATCAAAGAGGCCGGCGAACGCCTTGTCAAGGCCAACAAGAAGGCCAGCAACGTCCAGGAGCGCATCTCCAACTCGAAGGCGTTTCGTGAGCGCGAGATCAAGGAGGCCGAGGCGGGAGTGGCCGAGTCTAAGAGGCGCATGGAGGAGTCTGCGGCCCTGCTGTCTAGTAGACGCACCAAGTTTGACAGTCTGGGTATGGAGATTGAAGAGCTGTCCAAGGAGATTGCCAACATCAAGGTAGGACCGCTCTCCTTCTCTCTCTCTGGTTGTGGCCGGTACTAAGGGGTTGTCTGCGTGTTGTGGTGCAGGTGCAGGTCGAGGAGTCGGAGACGGGCCTTCTAACAGCTGCCGAGGAACTCGAGACCAAGAAGGAAGCGGCCGGCGTTTGCAAGAAGACTGTTCAGGCAGCCAAGGAGGAGTTAGTGGCTCATCGGGACATGATCAAGAAGCAAAACCGAGAGATCAACGAAAAGCAGACGTTGGTGGGCCGCTTGGCCAAGGAGAGGGCTGACGCCGAACTCAAGGTGGACGAGTTGGAGAGAAAGATACAGCTGCAGATTAAGGAGAGCAAAGATGCTGGAACCAAGGTTGGGGATTCTTCTTGTATTTAAATGAGTGTTCGTGTTAGACTACATTAATTAATTCATTTTTAATTGTGAGAAATGTGTGTGAAATGTATGATTATACCAATAGCTGGAAACCTTAATGGAACTGCATCCATGGATTGTGGAAGAACGGCGGCATTTCGGACAGCCTGGCACCGCCTACGACTTCGCGGAACACGATCCTCGTGAGGCCAAGAAGCGCATCGAGAAACTGACCGAGCGACGAGACAAGCTCAGTCAAACTGTGAACATGCGCGCGATGAACCAGCTGGGTACCGCTGAGGATCAGTGTGCCGAATTGCAGAGACGAGAACAGATTGTGAAAGACGATAAGGCGAAGATTCAGGATATTATTGATGAAATGGACAAGAAGAAGAAAGATGCGGTCGCTAAAGCTCATGAAAAGGTCAACAAAGTGAGTGAAGTTAGAACACTTCCCGATTTGATCAATGGTTCAAGTGTATCTAAAGATTTATACATATTATGTGAATAATGTTCATAATTTGTTTTGTCATGTTGCTTGCTATATTTCAGGACTTCAACTCCATATTCTCCACCCTGCTTCCGGGAACTAAAGCACAATTGGTTCCGCCGGAGGGTCAAACGATCTTTGATGGTCTCCAGTTCCGTGTGGCTTTTGGTGACGTCTGGAAGGAATCTTTAAGTGAACTCAGTGGAGGTCAAAGGTAGCACTATTACATTATTATCTCATAAATATCTATAAGAATTATGAATTGATGTTATTAATTTTACAAACTTTTATTTAGATGGATAAAGAAAATTATTTTATTACATTTATTCCAAATTAAAAAACAGTATCCACCCAAAACAGTCTACTTTCATTAATAATTAGAAATTTATTAACCTGTTATTCATACTACTGTTATTTATCTAAGTAGTATATACATATTTTATTTTTAATATACAAGTCATTTCATCCGTATTATAGATCACTTGTAGCGCTATCGCTGATATTGTCCCTGCTCCTCTTCAATCCAGCTCCTCTCTATATTCTGGACGAGGTTGATGCCGCACTTGATCTGTCTCACACGCAAAACATTGGTCAACTCATTAAAAATCACTTCAAACATTCACAGGTGATTTAAATAAAAAGATTTGAAGTCACTTTCAAACTCGCAAGTCTAACCTTTTCATCCTTCGTACTTTCAGTTTGTAGTCGTGTCTCTCAAAGATGGAATGTTCAACAATGCCAATGTTCTTTTCAAGACCAAGTTTGTTGATGGTGTGTCCACTGTGAGCAGACAAATACAACGACCATTGGCCACTAAGAACACAAATAAAACTGACAAACAACGTCGATAGGAGTGTTCTTTGGAATGATTTTTACGTGGCATTTTGTATTTATTTTATGACTATATGTTCCTTGTTGTGTGTAACGTTTTTTATACAGAAATTCATAGAAAAGAGATTCCGCTATTTTTGAATTTAATTTCATTTTGAGAAAGTTTTTGTTGTATGTTATCTGTATATACTATTTATTTTTAGAGTGTTACATATTACTTAATAATATTTGAGAATCATTTTATATTTGTATTATATATTCATATTAAAATAAATAAAACTTACTATATTAACAAAATTAATGTACTCTTTCGTTATTTCATATTATTCGAACCAATTTTCAGTACCTGCATTACTTTTCGAGGGCTTTTAAATATGTTATAAAAATTGAACCATCCTTTTCATTATATTTATTATTGATTATCGATTTTTGGCTCCTAAATAATCAATACAGCATTAAAATAAATAAAATTTACTTTATTAACAAATTTACTTGTGCATTATTACATATTCGAACCAATTTCCAGTACCTGCCTAACTTTTTGAGCACTATATTATTATTGATTATCGATTTTTGGCTCTTAATCAAAACAGCATTTCGAATCATTTAAATCTTGATTCTAACTCTTATTATTATATATTGATTCCAAATTTGGTGCTCATATTGATATTATGGTTACGTATTATAATCCTGAAATTATTTGAATTCAGATCATCTTTGATCTGGATCAAAACTAAAAATCGTGATTTTGGTGCACGAGTAAAATTTGGGTCCAAAATTGCTTTTGCTTTCTTAAATAGTAAATATAAATTGAATTCCAAATTTTCGACATCAGACATTCGCTTTATTTTATGATCCAGATCATGGGTTGAAATAAATACCTACAAGTCACTTTTTTAATGATCAGATATCACGAAGGATAATATAACACAACTGTATATGAATCTGGTTTTCCTATAAAAAAAGAATGTAAACTGCTTATTTATTTAGAAAGTTATAATAAAAAATCTTAATTCAAAAAGCACCTTTACACTACTTATTGATATTTTAAACAAGTAGTATAACAATCGATGACCAAGAAGTTATTGCAAGAGAAATTTGGTAGCTTCTATCAAAAGGGATGTGGTTCCATTTGATCCACACACCCCTATATTATCTTTCTAGGGGTATAAAAACTAGCTAGTACTTGATATATTCTGAACAATTTTTTTAATCATTACAAAATTAAATAATTTATTTTATATGTTCAATTTATTTCTCGTTATGATCCTATTTAGTAGGGAGTGTATAAACTCACTGTCAGATTATTTCCGATCAACTGAAATCGTGGTTCACAATTCAAACATTTATTATTCTAATATTTTGGAAGCACCACTTTTAAAAACGTTAAATCGTCTTTATAAACAAAAACGGAGAATTGATTTGGTGTTTTACTCAATATTTATTTATTAGGTACAGTTTGTTTGAAGTAGCAATAAACCGAAAATATAAATTTAGTTATATAATGATTAAAAACGATTTTTAATCTGCAGCTACACGGTATCATGTATTATAATAGAGTCAAATAATGAGAAATATGTCAAAGATCGATGAAGAAAATTAATGTCATTCAGAATTAAAATTTCAAAATGTCCGTTAAAACAAAATCTCTGCAACAACAGGAAAATGGTCCGATAGGTGGTTTGTCTTCTTCGTTCCAGAGCAAGTGTTTGTATCCGGGAATACGTAGAAAGGTTGCAGAGGTCCCCCTGTGCAGAACTCAAACTTGCGGTCTGACTGGAGCTCAACCGACTTCATAGTTATGTTAGTAGGGACAACATGATCCATGGAATAGCCAACGAAATCAACCCATTCATCGTGAAAGCCGCCCTTGACAAGTTCATTCTTCGACGGACTCCACGTGGCATTGAGGCTCCCTGGTGTAATTGTTGGCAGAGCCAAGTTCATGCTGGTCAGAATTCGCTGCAGCTTGCCGCGCTTGTGCAACATATCCGAATAGAAGTCCCCAGCAATGAAGACTCCTTCGCTAGGCGAGATGTTTTCCTGTTCGATGAAGTCGCGAATCTCTCTGGCCTGTGCTTCACGAATAGAGTCGTACTCCCTACCGTCCCCACTTTGCAGTTCAGTGCCTATCACGTGATGTGTACGTCCCAGTTTTCTGAGTTTTACATAGACAAATCCTTTCCCAGCAAAACGATCAGCATGACTCGACTTTTGGGCCTCGAAGAGCCGTTCATTGCTATCGGTTAGAGGCCATCGCGAGGCGATAAATACGCCACCGTTGATAACCCGTGGAAGAGTGGGGGGTTCCCCTATCGTGTCTGTTTGATATGTGAAGCCCAAGTGATGCAGCATGTCACGCATGGTGAGGTTGTGCCAGCAGCCATCGGTGTAGAATTCTTGGAAGGCAATGACATCGACTTCGGGCAGGAAAGTTGCTATAGCTAAAGCAGAACGATAATTATAATTGTGAAAGGAATTAAGGTGTTTATAGGAAAACGGATACATTAGAATATCAATGTATTTTATGTATCGTCATAGAAACACTATTTATTATAAAGAAAACAATTTTACTAACCTCTTGGGATGTGGCATGTGCGCTCTCTCTGTCCAACATGTTTGTACATATGGGGCAGGTTCTGTATAGCGTAGGTCATCACCGTCAATTTGTGACGGTCCGTGCTTAGAGGGGCTGCCTTACCCCGCATTCGACAGGCCACCTTCTTCCCTGTCCAGCACCTGTTCCCCCTGCCTAACCGGTTCCAGGTAAGGTAGTCCATGTCGAAGAGGTCGCAATGGAACCTCGATCCACCGCAGAATGGGGCTGTACCTTTAGACGGTGCGCATAGCGGGGGGGGGGACATCGGATTAAAAAGATATAAGTAAAATTTGTAATAATACTGACATTAAAATAGAAAAATCAAAGAATTTGTGTAAAATTAATTTAATCAAAGTCAACGGATGGATGGAAATAAAAGTAATCAAAAACATTTCAAATGAATTTATTACAATTAATAAAAAGAGAAATTTAATATATATTCTTGATCTATTCAAACAATATACAATTAAAATATTAAATAAATAATTCCTACTGGACATGCGCAACTCAAAACCACGCCCAATATGGGATTTTCATTACATTTTCAAAAAAATGTGTAAATTTAAAACTGTTATTTAATGCTGCAGAATTTATATATTTCAATATATCCATTTCTATTTTATCTAATTAGAATAACTAAATTATACATCTTACCAATCCATAGTTCGGGCATTTGTTTACTCATACAGACCATAAAAAATGTTGCCAGCAGAAGTATTGAATAACTGAAATTTAGATAAAAGTCTCCAATTCTAAATAATTTGTATAAAATAATTTAAGTATACGAGCATTAGAGGAATGACGATAAATTGATTTTTGAAGATAATCACTTAAAAATAAATGTTTAAATTTAAAAATATTATTTAATTAATAAAATGAAACATTCCAACTTACATCATTTTGAAACTCTTACGTATACTGACAGTCCAAAATAGGATCTAATATTAATAAAGATGTAGGAATGAAAATTGATTTAATAGTTGAAAATGTCACAGGTTTTCTGATTCACGTGGTCCTAACTGCACTGTTATAAAATAAATAACCATAACGTATTCTTTATAACTTATAAACATACACGCAAAAGTGTGGAATATACGATTTATATGGCGCACAACAGATTCTGCATATAGTAGGCATGTTTCACACACCAGTGGGCCTATATAAACAACTCTGGTTCCGAAGGTCACTCAAGTTATAAAGTGATGATAGTGGCTGGTGAAAAATGTGTGTGAATTATTTGGTGGTTAAATATCATAATATCAAGTAGTCATAAAAATAGATTTATCTGGCAATGGAAGCCAGCCGATATTTAAAATTGGAACAAAATCAATTTAATAAAAACAAGAGATCTTATGTATATATAGGGTGTAAAACATCAAAAAACGGTGGTACAACTATACTGTAAATGATTTTCTTGAAAACTGAATACATATTTAAATATATAGGATAATAACAACGTATGTATCAGGTGAATAAGCTATTACACGAAAGTGGTTATTCTTCCGTTTACCCTTTATTCACAAATTACTTTTGAACATATTAAAACCTAGAAAATTGTCATTCTCCATTTTTGCATGATTTTTTGATAAAAAAATTAATTTAACACATGAACTAACTATTCGCTGGGATAACAAATATTAGAAATCGCTAGCATATACAAGTAATCTAATTTGCACTCAATTCTGCATTGAAAGCAAAAGCGTACTAGAAAAAGATTATATACTGAACGTTAAGGATTTATCGATCAGTTTAACTAATCATATTTACGAGGTTTTCTCATTACAAAATAATGTACAATTATAATTTATAACTTCTAAAATAAAAATGGTATGACTATTCATTAAAAATATAAAATCAGCATGTAATAATTAAAAATATTTTTATTAAGACTATTTTTCATCTGAACAAAAAAAGTATCATATGATTATCTTTGACAAACTTATAAATGCAACATAATTATAAAGGCGTTATTTATTATCGGAGTACTGTACAATACACGTAAATAATTGTATCGATTTTAACGATTTCTTATAAAGTAAGATCTTTCAAAATAATGGGATGATGTAATTACAATAAAAATAAGGAATTATCTCATCAGAAAATAATACATAAGTTATAAGTATTATAGAATACAACAAATAAAGTAAGTTATATAGTTTTAAATCAAGCCATACATTTATCATCAAATAAGTAAATACTACTTTGAAATCTGACAGTAATATAGCTAAAAAAAACACAATTAAATATCAATCAACAGTAAATCGAACATATTTCTTTCATCGTTTAATAGTCATTCATGTTGAATCATCTATTAATTCAGTGCACGTCTTGACGGAGCAACACCTCTGGTAAATACTCTCTATCTTCTTTAGGGGGGCAGTTAGCCGAGCAGGTAAAGACATACAGAGAACCCCAATCAGGGGCCAAATCCTTGGGACCACGGTCCAGCTTCAAATTATTAAGCAGCTGTGAAGTGATTTGAACCTCGAATTGCCTTTTGGCACCGCAACTCTCACATAATGGGACTAGTTTCTCCAGGGTTTCATTTGTTGAGTGTAACATTGCAGGAGACAGCCACAGGGGTTCTCCATTGCGATGGTAACGAAGAATCTAAGACCGCAAAATAATTATGCTAAATAAATATAAAAAAACAAAAGCCGCCCATAGAATTTTACCTGGTCTGGTTCAGAAGCAACTGCTTTTTTAAAACGTAAGAAAAGTTTATCTCCCTTCGTTTCCTTTTTAGCTACATCTTCCAATCCTTCAATATCCTCTGAGCTGTAAAATCAATGTACACATTTAGGGAAAAAGTTAGAAATTATAAGTTATACTTTTAAATGTAAATAGGTTAAAACATTTGTTTTAAAATCCGAAATTAGTCGTCAATTAAAATCAGTGTCAGATTAAAGAAGATTGTCTATGACACAAACTATATTGTATTTACACAAAAGGAAGGGCTATATTCAAGCGGACATAAAATGAAATTTACACAATAGATAAATATTTAAAAAACGATTATTAGTTTAAAATATCTGATTGGGATTCCGAAGTGATTGACAGCAAATACACAATTGTTAATGTGTAGTCGGTAAATGTTTAGAGTGCAAAAATGACACGAAATTAAATCTGGAACTAAATTGTGTTCACAGTACACGAAATGGTAAAGAAAACGGTAGAGTAGGCTATTTTGATATTCACACATTAAAAATAGTTAAGAATTTTTTTTGAAGAAGTCCTTAAGCTAATTTGCATTCCCGAATCACACAACTATTTTCAACTTGTAGAAAAGATCAAAGAACATTTCAAATGTTCAAATTGAAGAAAAAATTGTGTAAATTAATCTCATTATAAGGCGCCATAAACTAAATACTCTTTCGAAAGTTTCACCATTTATTTGAAAATAAACACCAACACTAAATTTTTATTCTGAAATTAGGGAAATATGGTATGAATAAAGCTATAACTTACTCGTCATCAGGAACTAGAGCCACCTCTTTGCCCTGGTCACGATCAGGACTCAGGTCCCACGAAGGCCGACCTCCAGTGCCGGGAGTGAGCATGACACTGCCCCGTCCCTGGTGCTGCTGGGAAGGTTCAGGGGAGCCACAGGGAGAACCTTCGGGGTCCGGGCCCATTGTCACTTGGAACTCTGGCAGGAGGAAGGGGCTCGCACTGAAGTTGAGAATGGGGCTGGGTGCTGGTAACAGTTTGCTCTCAAACTCCGGGCATTCTTCCTTGTGACCGGACTTCCAGTGGCCGATCTGTGAAGAGTGGTTATCGAATGGTTTTGTATTCAGAATAGATATCGCCTCAATTCTTGACAAGCATTAGCAAACTTTTCTACAACTCCGCATACGAGTTTAACTACTAAATTAAATAAACCCTATAGATATTGGTATTCATAGATTGGACATCAAGTAAGAATCGTGTAATTCACATGGAAAGGTGGAAGCTATAAATAGATTTCCTTTCTATGCACATTATTTAGTTCGATCTCTATGGTCTAAACTAATTCAAGGATGAGCAGCTTCAAGAATAACCAAGTAGTTCTCAGATGTCCCGTAGGTCGCCTACCTGATGCTCCTTGCTGCAGTAGTGAACTGTCTTGCACTTGGCACATATCTTGCTGCCGGGACAACCACACGCAGCACACAGCGGGGAATTGAGGCTGGCGTGCGGCACCAATCCCTTCGCAACTTGGGAGTCAATTTCGTGCTTTCGAGGAAAGTCGTTTGCTGGTGGCACGAAGCTGAGAATAACACATCGAAATATAGTTATAAAACTAGAACTAAAAGAAGTAGGCTAAAAAAGTGTGTTGCAATGGTTTACTAACTTATAATAGGAGTTTCCACGTCCAAGTTGGGATCTAAATATTGCCAGAGGACGAGCATCATCAGCCTCCTTGTAACATTCTCCATCAAGACACATGAAGATGAATAGAGTTCGGTGAAAACAGTCTTCCCTTTCATCAATTGGAGCATAGATCTAAATCAGAATGAAATTTAGACGAATCCATTAATTATCCAACTAGACCAAACCACGAGTTAGTTACCTGCATTAAAAAGGACATTGGCTTCTGGCATAGTTTACACTGCAGTTCATCCGAAGTTGGCAAATTTTTCAGAGCCAACCAAGCTGGCCGACCTCCCACTTTGTTAGGAAATAGATGAGACATGAGATGCCATGGTTTTGCCTTGTCCAGAAAACCTAGCTCCAGAGGATTCAATTCAGCGGATTCATTACCCACAGATGACATTGTTTATTGCTGAGAAGTAGGGCTACTGAAAGAAAAGTGATTGAAATTAAAAGTGACTTGACAAAACAAATTAATAAAAATACGATGCTTCGTGTATATAATAGAAATATGTTCTAAATAATTGTCTAAAATGTAGAATCAAGATGTTATGTTCTCTTAATAACCAAAATAATAAGAAAAAAATATTACGGCTGTTACATAGATTTCATTAATCTTTTATAATAATAACCACAATTAAAACTATTTTCCATAAAATGTAGCACGGAGAGTAGAATATTGTAGAGAGTAAAAAACGCTAAGTGATATTTTGGTGAAGAGTTTGTATGACAGATATAGCATAACACAGCTGCATGGAACTTAATTGTTAGTCGTCTTGCACTTGGACTCAAATGGTTTTTGGGACATACACACATGAATTTACTATATTATATACATATTTATATTATGGTGCAGCCATACTTGGCTGTGAAAGCCAATATAAACAAATATAGATATTGTGCATTTTTATGGACTTATGCTTTTAGTTGTGCGAATCCCCATTAATTGTTATTTCTTAATAGACACACGTCAGCGGTGGTTTAGCAGGGAGGTGGGGTGGAGGGGGTGTCTGGCGAAAAAAGAGACATTTTAAAAGTTATCAATACAAAATTCCATAAACATTCATTTAACAGCTTGAATATGGATGTAAACCGATTACTCTCTAAAGATGAAAAAGACTAAAATTTTATTAGTGTGGAAGATATTCTTCAACTATTGTGGCAGATATGTTTAACAACGATCATCCTCAATGGAATATCCTTCAATCCCTGGTAGCCGCCTACTGCAAAAGTTTAAATGAATAGTCCAAAAAAAATCGATATGGAAGCTTAGTCAGGAGACAGTTGTGAATCAATTTGTCATATTTTAAAAACAAACAAATTTCATCCCTAAAAAATTAAGTTGACACAGGAATACAGTATTGATGATGCTGAATATTGCGAATGGTTACTTCAGCAGCCCAATGATTTTGTTTAATTTCAATTAAAAACTGCTTCTCATTTCCTGATATTTGGCATTGTAATACAGTAGATACTTGGATGGTCAT
>JAUZNC010015683.1:17458-27645 GCA_034780395.1 Vannuccia rotundouncinata | reverse complement strand
ATGAATCTCTTATAGATTATGATAGAATACAATGTTAAGTTTCACACTATGAATCTCTTATAGATTATGATAGAATACAATGTTAAGTTTCACACTATGAATCTCTTATAGATTATGATAGAATATAATGTTAAAGTTTCACACTGAATCTCTTATTGATTATGATAGAATACAATGTTAAAGTTTCACACTATGAATCTCTTATAGATTATGATAGAATATAATGTTAAAGTTTCACACTGAATCTCTTATAGATTATGATTGAATGTTAAAGTTTCACACTATGAATCTCTTATAGATTATGATAGAATATAATTTTAAGTTCCACACTGAATCTCTTATAGATTATGATTGAATGTTAAAGTTTCACACTAAATCTCTTATAGATTATGACAAGTTTAATTCCTTGGTCTCACTTAGTTATTAGTGGTATGGAATGGAGTAATCTCAAACTGTTCATGTACCAGTTGAAAACAATTATACAGTAATATACTTGTAGTGCATCATTATATTATATTACTAACGTCTAATTACATTTGCATGCATTAAATTAGTCGATTATTTGTTTTGATAAATTTGCGGATTTATTTCTGCAATAGTTTATAATGCATGTTTTGCATTAATGCCATTTTAATTTTTGTACATTTGTGTATAAACTTCTAATCATAATAACGGCCTTGTACATAAACAATATAATATCAATGTCACCATATTTTCAAATATTACATTTTTAGGTTCACGCTTATTTTCTTTGTTTATATTCCTGTACCTTTTTTTACTATACAAACATGATTATATAATATTTGTTCTCAGTGAAAGTATACATTAAAATTATTTGTTCAAAGTTGGTATCTTTTAAATAAATGTTTACCATTTATCCCCATGTATAATAAAGCGGTAGAAAACAAATGAATAATTAATTTATGTTTATTTTTTGTAATCAGTCGTTTACTTTAGAGTTTTTTTTTCTTGTGTACCAAAATTATCCTTTATACATCGAATTAGCAGCTGTATGAATAATATTTCAAATCTGAATGATTTAATGAATTGTATTTGAATATTAAGTATTGATATTTTAATTATAATATATATTTCATGTGGAAATATTACCAATAGAAATTAATATTTAGTAATATCACCACGGTTTATTACCGAAGTTATTTTGTGGTTAATAACATTTAACAAACATTAATTAAAATAATATTCAATAGTTTTTTTAATACAATAAATACTGAAATCATTTTCATAAGTTTTTGTAAAATATAAATAATGTTGTAGAGGTATTTAGAATTGAATAAATTACGTCTGCATGTGTTTCGTGTTTTTGGAATTCTGAAAAAAATTATGTAACAAATCCATTCAAAATCATTAAATAGTGAGATTTTGTAAAATGTTACTTAATAGTAGTATATTATGATAAAAGTAATTAAGCGAATTTAGAGACTATAAACTGAATATTAATAATACTCTATATATAAAGTAGCAACAACAATCAGAGATTAAGATTTTAAAATAATTTAAAGCTGTCATAATTAGTTGTAGAGGGTTAATATCAGAATTGCACAAGTAATATTGGTTGTTTTGTAAAAACTGCCCTTTTTCAAAATCAAAATATTAAGTAAACAAACTTTTAATTTAAACACATTTTTTTAATAAATAAATCTATCATTTTCAAAAACTACAATCGTGTATTTAGAATGTATCCATTTTCTAAATAATATTTCAGTATAGGAAAATTAAATTAGTTTTTTATTAGTGCGTATATTTAGTTTATATCAGAGGTCTTAGTCTAAATTTTCTTATTGTTAATAGAAAATATTATTACAACGAGTGTTACACAAACTTACTCTGCAAATTATGTCAACATTCAGTTAAAACCAGTATTAGACCGTGTTAAGGCTCCATAATACAGCGGGGAATCCTTACTGAAAGGAGGAAGACCAAGAGGATATCCACTTTTGAGAAATTTCCGATCATTTCCCCGGGGGGTTAAGTCTTCATTACTCGGTTGGATAGAGTAGCTTCCTGAAGTGTAGCTCTCGGTTGGAGGTTCAATGAGGGAGACCGTTCCTTGAACACGTCGATAGCTATTGCTTCCCGTAGTTCTCATTTTTATTCCACTTTCATTCTGTTGACGTATAATTTCAAGATTGGTAAAAGTAGCTTCTGGATTGAACTCATGGGATGTTGATGCACTCGAAATGCTACTTTTGTCCTCATCGGAAATGCGTTGTTTGTCTGGAGATTCAGTGTCTTTAAATTGAATAGTTGTATCGGCAGCTTGATCAGTTGGAAACTTGTCAGCGTTATCTGTTTGATCTGCTTCGTTTTGAAAAGCTGGTCTAATCCAATCTTTTTGTTTTATATAGTGCACTGGAACATCCTTTCTCTCAGGACTTACAGGTGACACATTTGAAGGCATTTGGTTGAATGCAAGAACCTTGGACGCTACGGTACCATTCTTTGGAAGTATTTCAGGGGATTCAACTGCGTATTCCGACTCTCTAGAAGACGATGGAAGCGATTGCAAAGCTGATCGTCTAACTGGAGATATACTATCAGAGCTTATTTCAGCAGATTGATTCAGTCCTTGATGACATTCGTCAACCGAAACAGTTAGAGTTGAAGGCCTATTCGCTGGATATGAAACTTCTTCAGTGAAACATTCTGCATCTGAACTTTGATTGGAATTTAATTCTTCGATTTCAAATTCTGATATAAAAATAGAATTGATGTGATAAATGCACTGGTAAAAATTAATCAAAATATCAGTAAAAGAAATAATTTTATTAATCTTTGAAAACAGTAATAAATTGACTTTCAATATTAAGGAAGATTCATTTTAATCTATATAGGTATACCGATGTCTCTCAAAGTTTTAACTTATATGCTTTTATCGCTATACTATATACGTTATCTTTCAATGTTTCAACTATTTATAATATGCTTTTGTGTATTTTATCTTTTTCGACTTAATTGATTTTTATTTACTGTATTACAATTAAAACGTTATAATGTACCTTTGGGTTTATGAACATATTCTGAAGTACTACGAACTATTTTCTCCATTTTAGGCGGTTCTCCGGGAATTTTTGATGGCACAAATAGCAAAGATGTCCACCTTGACCTTTGAATTAGCACTGTAACAAAAACTCAACAGAATTTATGTGTTGTTTCGAAATAGCATCATTCCAAATGCATTTTATCAAAACTGAAAAAGACGTTCCTAGCTAGGTAAATTGTTTATATAGTTTCATTTGTTTGAAAACACTATTTATTTTAAATTGAGATCGTATTATAAAGCGAAATTTATAGATAAGTAATCAGTTGCATATACTCTATAATATTTTAAATTTATATTTATTAAAATCATAACATTTGCCTAAGGATCAAAGTTTACCAATTTTCCGTTTTAAAAAATACGTCAAATAAAGTACTTGCCGTCATTATCCTTGTGCTGGTTATGTTTCAATTTCAATTCGGAAACAACGTCAAGTTTTCGTGAAGCAATGTCATCATAAAAGTTGTCTGTAAAAGATTTTTATATTTGATCAAAATACAGAAGTTTGTGTATTAGTGCGGCAGCTTATCCTAAATTATAGAAATAATTGGGCATTTTATGATACAAGCCCCAAATTTTGCACAAATATGTTGCGAACATTTTAATATATTGGGCCACTTGTAATTCTCCCTTTAAGTCCGCCATATTGGATTTCAAAATGGCCGCCACTTGAAATCTACGTTTGCTATTATCTATGGACATTATGCAGCTATTTTGTTGATTCTGGTATCTAAATGTATGTTTTTTGGGGCAAGGAATCCAATTGTACTAATTTAAACTTGGTATTGTCAATTATTAGCCTGCAGTTGCAAAGACAACTTTTAAAAAATTTAAAATTCAAAACACTACATTTGTTATTATCTCTGGTATGGGTATAATGCAGCTAATGACTTTAACTCTCGTGTCTAAATGTATGTTTACGTGGAGGTAAGTTATATGGGTATAGTAGTGTAGCTGTATTGATATAGTAGTTGCGATTGCCACAGCCCAGATACTGAAGTTCAACATCATCAAACACAAGCGAACACGTGGTACCACATCATCCACCAATGTCAGGCACAGTGTTGCACAGGAGACCCAACTTCCAATATAGGGATGATGCTGCATGCTCATACACGCAAGAAGGAACTGGTTGACAGACTGTCACACCTTGGCCTATAAGCATCTCCTATGATAGAGTGCTCCAGCTCTCAGCACAGATGGGCAACAGTGTCTGTCAACAGTTCCATAGAGAACAAGTGGTCTGCCCTCCGAATATGTGTAGCAAAGTGTTCCCAACTGCGCTGTTGACAACATAGATGACCCCACCAGTGGTCATCTATGGTACAGCTCTCTGCCTCATACAACATCCTTCTTACACTGGTGATGGAGTGGATCAGAGCATCGTCATTGTTGGAGGATCTGGTGATGCACGGTCCAAAACAGTCGCCCTCTTGCTGCACTACTATACTGATATACCCCCTGTCACTAGCAGCATCAAGAAGTCGCCTGTCCCAGCAGCTACAGTGGCATCATTGAACAGAGGAGACTTCAAACAGCACACTGATGAAGAATACCAATGGCTAGGAAATGCAAAGCGAGTCCTGGAAGACAATGTACTGATACAGTTGGCAATGACAACACATCTTGGGCTGCATTTCATGTGGAAGACTTTCTGTAGGGGAGTGGTTGGGTGCAAGTACTTTTGGAAGCTGAGATTGCGACAGCAAAAACAGCAGACTCATTCCTGCGAGCATCCCATGTCTTGTGCACAAGGAGAGCACATCAAGTGTCTGCAGCAGCATTATACATCAACAATGTGCATACAACATGTACCACTACTGTCTGGGAGAAACCAGGGATGCAGAGGACCTTCCTCCATTTGAAGACTGGTATTGCCAGAGATGAAAAAACATTCCCCAGTTTCAATATTAGTCAACTGTGCTGAAACTAGAACTGTTGAATGTAGAGTATGTGCATTCCCTCAGGTAGGGATCGTTCATGATATACCTCGATGTCTCCTGGTTCCACACACTGGATCACATCCACTATGCTAGGACATGGCCGAACTCACTACCAAACACCCAGATATAGCCAGGAAATTCAGGGAAGGTCACTTCACCGTTCAGAAAACACATAGGGTGTTCTCTTCAATCCCGATTGACCAGGCACATTAGCAGGAGCAGAATCAAAGGAGATACATCAAATAAAATAAATCCAAGAATCAAATCAAATACATGCCTGCATCAAAGGTGACGGTGGAGCAATGGGGCTCACTGACAATCCTAGTTCCCTACGTCGCTACATGGTTGTGGGACCAGAAGTTGCCAGGGTGATCGCAGAATTCCAAGATCTGAACCAACACTCGAGACGGCAGACAGCAGACACACGTCATCATGATCAGACGCTAAGTGTACAGGCCTCCTTTGTGAAAGATGTTCTCTCTCTCTCGTTGGTGTCATACAGAAGATGAGCAACCCATTCGAGGAGGAGAGTGATGATTTACTTAAACTGGACATAAATGAGATTGCTGGTCCTGCTGCCTTGGAAACCGTGATGAATGTCATGAGGATTGGCCAAGAGCATTTTGAGGCTTTCGCCAGAGAGCGTCTGTTGGACTGTACAAAAGCATTGGACAACCCCATTCCTCATAATAAGCTGAAGGTATTCACCGCTTCCACTTCAAGAAGCCTGAGCAAAAGTGAGCAACAGTTCACCTCCATCAAAAATGACGATGGACTCTTCGCACGCATATGCATTGGCTCCCAAAACGAGGGATAAAAACCTTGAGGAGTTCTTTCGTCACGAGAATCATGCATGTCTTCCTGCACTGTCTGCTGATGGAAACATCTTCACTGGTACCATGAATGATCTCCTCACATGCTTGGAAAAGTCTCCGATCCTGTAACGAACTGTATTGTGCTTGATGGAGCAGCCATCGTTGAGATGCTGAAGCCGGCTGCATCAAGGACCTTGAAGATTATTCACAACACATCTTCATCACATATATGTCCACAAAACTGCAAACAGTATTACGCCTGGATCTGGTAGGGGATACTTACTTTGATGATACTCTGAAAAGTAGTACACGTGCAAAGCGGGGACAAGGTGTGCGGAGGCGTGTTTTGGCTGCCGCAGCCATACCAGGAAACTGGCAGAACTTCCTACGAGTCGACAGCAACAAGATGGAGCTGTTCAGGTTCCTCTCAGCAGCTGTCATGAAATCGTTTGACCAGAAGGACAAGCAACTCGTCATTACTGATGGAGAGGCAGTGCTCAGCAAACCAGTACTGTAAGATTTGACCTCACTCGCTCCATGTAACTATGAAGAAGCTGACACTCGGATGTTTCTGCATGCATCTCATGCATCCCAGCATGGACACCATGCAATACTCATCCAGAACATAGACACCAATTTTGTGGTGCTGGCAGTGTCACTGGCACAGGAGTTTCAACCAGAAGACAAACTGTAGCTGGCATTCAGAACAGGCAATAGTTTCCGATAATTAGCAGCAGTACACAAAATATCAGCTGGATATTGGGATGAGAGAATGCTCGTGCACTGCCAATGTTCTACGCTTTAACTGGATGCGAAACTGTGTCTAGTTTTGCTAAATGTGGCAAGAAGACTGTGTGGGCAATCTGGACGGTACTGCCAGAATTCACTGAGGCGCTGCTGCTGCCGTCCTCTGCACCACATGACATACCAGACGATGCGCATCATCGAGAGCTTCAGCATTTTGTTGTATGATTGAACCAGAAAATGCACGGAAGAAAGACGATGTGCAGCTCATCTCTCCGATGAAGGCAGCTCTAGAGGAACGTGTCAAGAGGGCAGTGTATCAAGGTGGACATATGTGGGGTCAGATACTGCTGCCAGCACCAGACCTTTCTCCACCAACAAAACTGGGGTTGGTCAAGGACTGTAGAAGGACAGTACATACCTTACTGGACTAGGCTACCTGAGGCAGCTCACAGCTGAATTGAGCTGGTTTCTTGCAAGTGGAAGAAAGGGTGTGTGAAACGCTGCAAATGCAAAAAGGCTGCCCATCAGTTCACAGACCTCCGTGACTATGAAAGAGACTGCACATGACGGTGAGTCCACAACATATATGTACCTACCATTTTTTCAGTTTTTTTAGCAAATGTAGGCCAACAATTGACAATACCAAGTTTAAATTGCTACCATTTGATTCCTTGCCCCAAAAACATACATTTATATATCAGAATATAGTAAATAACTGCATTATGTCTATATAGATAATAGCAATCATAGATATGAAGTGGCGGCCATTTTGAAATCGAATATGGCGGACTAAGGGATATAATTTCATGTGGCCCAATATCTTAAAATGTTCGCAATATATTAATGTACATTTGTGCCAAATTTGGTGCTTGTATCACAAAATGCACAAACGGTTTGCTATGCTGTCCCACTATATAACTGAAGACATACCTAGATATAAATATATTGTTTAGAAAAATTTTACAACTTTTTGATATTTTCGAAAATTAAGTATCACAAAGTATCACATATTGCATGGTTGATAAAAATTCATTTATAGTATTGAATTATATTCAAAATAAAATAGATTTTAATAATTTATTGTTTAGAAGCGGGATTGGGCTGATGTTTAATATTAGTTTTTTATCATGTATTCTTCTATTGTTATACTAGTCTGTAGCATTCTAATGTTACACTGAATTGTTTTATTGTTACACTGTACTCTAAAATAATATGAAATAATAGTTATAACAATTTTTATATTTACCCAATATTGGCATTGAAGAGAGTAAAGGTGGTGATGGAGTTGGTAAAATATCCGCAGATTCTAAAATATAAAGAAACATATTAAAGAAACACAGAGGGACAGAATAAAATTTATAAAATATAATTTATTTTTTAAATAATCCCTACCTCGAATTAAATTTTATACAGTATAAAGTATATTATCTGTCTTAATGTTTTAACTAAACACCAATAAAAATTTAAAAGTAAAATATATTCTAAACGGACAGATACGGTAAAATATTTTAGTTTTTATAATGATGTTACGGCTATCTGTTGACTCTCAATGTTATGACTATGCTTCTGTAGTGTTCATACGACAGTGTTGTCTAGCAATCATATAGCTATTTTTCTGTAGAGTAATTCTGTTTTTTTCTCAATTATATATTTCAATGTTTAAACAGTAAGAAATTTAAATATATATTTTGATGTAAATATCCTTTTTAAAAATTATGATAAAATTATATGATATGATAATTAACAAGATGAATTAACTAAATACTATATTTTTAATATTGCATTTAAAGAAAGTTGTTAATATAAGAAAAACACTCTTATATTGAAAATTAATTATTTAACTTTTTCAAAAAATATTATTTTTTTGTTCCACACTGGTGAAAAGTATAATTCTTCTATAATTTAAACATTTTTCAAATAAAAAATCGATCTGTAGCATTTTCTTCATCATTTAATACTAGTAATAATTTAAAATTTTCATATATAATAAGTTTACAAAATTGAATACAATTTTAAAACTGTCCGTCATTTAATTATAAATATAACTGAAGAAACCATAATAGATTTTCTATAGATTCACAAATATTTGTATTAATTTATAGTTGTACTGGTGTAATTTTATTCAATACTTTTGTTTATTTAAACATTCTAATATATACATTATACATTCTAATAACCCTACAAAATTAATTAGAAATAATAATTTATGGATCTTACCAGATAGATCATCTTCCAAATTGTTTTGAAATTCTTCTTCAATATCGCTTCCAGAGTCCATCTTTTGATTGAAATTTTAAATGTTGCAATTTGCTCACACCACAAGTATTTATAATTATGGGAGGTTTATATTTTCTAAGCTTTTAGTAATGTATAATATTTCTAAACTTGGCACAACTTCCACATATTCTTACAAAAGATTGTAGATTACCAAAGTTCAATATACATTCTTTTGCCTCTTACCAGCATAATTTAATGACTGCGGCTAATAATATAAACTTACATTATATAATCTATATTTCTACAATATTTCAAATGACCGAAGGTATTATAAAGCAATAATTTCTAACAGTTAATTACAGGGTATACGTTCAATGAGAGATTCTGGTAGTTATGGTACATACAATTTTGGCTGGATACACTATAATACATTTAATAGTATTTTTAATCAGTATGAGATCAATGGACACTTATGAAAGGACATACATTACTTTGCAGATTATATACAATACTTCACAGAGAAGAAATAATTTCAGATATGGTTTTTGTTTTACATAGTTAAATTGAATTAATAGCAAAGATTACATAATATGGAATAATTAGATAATTCTCATACAATAAGCAGATTATGATGTACACATTAAAATTGACCACATATCAACCGAGATTTAGCAAATATAAGGTTTCATCACTAATTTGTATTAAGAAGCTACAAATATTTAGAAACACTAAAATAGACTTCCTCCATGATCTTTTAAATATATTTAATTTAATTGTATTGTATTGTGTTTATTTAATTGGTATCTAACAGTTATACAGCTAGATAGAATATAGTTATATTATATTTAAAGTATTATTTAAAACTAAAAATAGAAAAAAGTTGATTAACTCAAACCTTAAAAAACGAAAAAAATTAATTGTGAGTTCAATTTTACTAGAAAAGACTAACAGAGCTTCAGGGAAGAAAAGGAACGTTAACATTTTACAGGCATAAACCTTTTTAGTTAAGATGTTTACTTCATTACAATACATAGGTATATATAGGTATATATGATGAGTTTCCGAAATGTAAAATACTGCATATACTAGCTTATATAGTTATATATTGATTAAATGGATCGTCTAATGTAGTTCTCAGCATAGAGTAAGGAGTGATAACTCCTTACTCTATGGTTCTCGGTAAAGAATTAGCACTCTGGGGGTAGTTTTTTGAAACTCACGTATAGGCGTAAGTCAAAAACTTACAATAGGGCGAGTTTCTCGAAACTCTCGTAACAAACGCGTGGACTAAAAATAGCAACACGCTGGTAATAATAATAAAGTTATATATTTATAGAGCGCATTAGATCCAAAGATTAATTAATCGCTATACTATTCAGGCAAAAAAAGAGTGTTTCTCGATTT
>JAUZNC010015683.1:0-17358 GCA_034780395.1 Vannuccia rotundouncinata | reverse complement strand
TATTTATAGAGCGCATTAGATCCAAAGATTAATTAATCGCTATACTATTCAGGCAAAAAAAGAGTGTTTCTCGATTTTCATCAATATTCAATATTAGTAACAAATATGAACCCTTATTTTACTGAAATATATATTGGAGAAAAAAATCAAAAGGGATAAATTCCGATATAGTTATTAGAATTTTATCATCTTGAATTTTTTTCTTTTTTAACTATACTATAGTCATGATATATAGAATGGTTTCGACATTAAAAATTAAAAATTTTATAATATAAATAAACGTGGTTCAAATAGATAACACATTTTTAGCACTTGACTTATAGCTCTGTCTATATCTATAAATAGGTAATCTATAAATAGAAATGGTTTGAATTTATCCAATTAGGTACAAAAAATTGTTGCTTTTTTATTTAGCGTCTAGTTTGAGTAACGATCGTTCTGTTTATCCGAAGTAGACTGATTATTTTATTAATACTTTTTATAAATATAATATTTTTTAATAGCAGATTATACAGACAGCTACATAATTCTTATTTGTATAAAGTTTGGAAAGGTGCAATAATTGAATATTTTTTAATTAAATTATTATTATTATTAAAAAAAATAATTTGGTCAATTACTTTCTGATAAATTATTAGTGTACATAATCAAATTAGCTAGATAACCAGTAAACCATGTTTTCAATATAAATAAAATGGACCATTTTTGTCGGATAATATTCGATAATTAGTAGAAAGAACAAATATTCTAAATAAATATATATTGTCTGAGTAATACATTACATTTATATAGAAAAAAGTATGATAAATAGTTATTTAATAGTTGGCTTATGTTGAATATTTCTAAAATATGAAATAAAAGGTATTATATTTGGGATATTTTCATAAAGCATATCTTATGTAAAGTTGAGGTAAACTCTCTTTGCTATCTTAAGAATCCTTCATCTTTTTTGAAGTTTTTCGAAGAAAAACTTATATTTAATTCAAATAATATAAACTTAAAGCATAATGAGTTGTCTTTTAAAACAATTTTGTTAAGCTTTTGAATGTAAATTTACTGTACCTAGTTTGCTTTTAAGGGGATTATTATCTAAATAGGTAGTTGGAAAATTAGTAAAAACAAACGTATATGAAATTTAGGGTTATATAGGAATAAAAGACATTTCAGTGGATTAAGACTAACACGTTGCTTATTTAGATATAACTATTATTAAACTAAAATTAAGTTATGATATATACACAAATCTATAAAGTCTACCAAAATAATATTTTTATTACCGGAATAATATTAAACTCAAATGAAATTATAATTTATTCGATTAATAATTATACGTATAGTACTATAACGTTTTTTTAGCATAAAAGCAAAAAACAGAATTCTAAAAAGTTTCAATAATATATTTTACAAAATAAACATATTAGTACAAACACAATATTACAAATACAATATACTACATATTAAAAAGCACTTTTCATACGTAAATATTCAGTGAAAACATGGAAAGCTATACTAAATAAGACCAAGACAACCTTTCCCGCTAACTGATATGGACCCCAACACTGCTAACATATGCCTCTTGTAATTTTTAGCATATGATAATGAACAATAAAACAAAATACAAGACCAACGGACACTATTTTAGTAGGAATGAAGAACAAAGATTGTTTGAGAATAAATTACAATCCAGTGCTTTATGAGTACTAATTTTAACATTGCAACCATCTAAAGTTAAAGAGACTGGAATGGTACCACATAAAACTAAACATTACAATTGGGTCTGGGAAATTCCCATAACAGTAGTTAAATAAAAAATACGCTAGTACTATTTTCCAAATTCCAGTGATCCCAACTGCCATCAAAACCAAGATCACCATTCTCACCAATGTCTAACTCCCACCAAAGTCATGGTGATCAAGCAGAGAGACGACCCGCAGGGCTCGATCCGGGCGACCACCGCGGTATCACAAATCTTCTACAGAATTGGTTTTACAGTGTTTGCAAAGAAGATCACAGATGATTGTTTGGCGGACATTTAACCGTCGTCTTAGATCCATCTGGGTGTAGCCTTCCTCAGAAAAAAGGACAATTTTCTAGACATGTTTGATTTAGCCCAATTAAGTTACCAACTATGGTCTCATTTTAACCTTCATGTTCATTTAGTTAAATAAAATTAAAAAATGGTTTATAAAATTGTTTTTTATTCGAATAAAAATAGTTGAGATTAAAATGCTTGAAAAAATGTTTGGTATAAGGAAACTTTTGCCCATAGGTGCGCTATTGCAGAAAAAATTATAGTTTTAAGTTCAAATTTTATTCATGTTAAAATGAAGTACAAGTTGTCTTCAGCATATATACGCATTAAGCTATGTTTAACTTAAGTTTTAAGCATTAAGTTACTTTCTGCATACTGCTCCAGGGGTGTACTGCAGGCGCGCACACAGGAATTTTTAATGTGAGCTCCCATGGACGTCGTGTGAAAAATGGAGCGGCAAAATACAGAATATATTTTTCTGTCTCTTAATCCTTCACAATCTTCTTTAATTTTAGTCCATAAATGAAAAAGCATGTAAAGACATACTAAAAAACTATTATTACATATAAAATATAGATTTGTATACGTAAATTCAACAAAAATATTTAAAAATATACTATACTATAGGGGTACCCAAAAAATCGCCGTTTTGTCCAAAGAAATATATTCATATTTAACAATATGTATACATTAATTTATTAACATCAATTTATACATTTAAACAATAAAATTATTGGAGATAGTCTCCTCCACAGTCAATTATAGCTTGCAAGACACTTCTGAATCGTACCAATTCTCATTCCTTAGAGATTGACGATTGATTGTTGCAACAAAATTGTTGACAAAATCTCTAGCTTCCTCAATAGTGTTCAATTGGATGCTACGCCTTGCAAATTCCAAATTTCAGAGGCTTTAACACCATTTCTGACTTCAGTTTGAATGTAAAAATTAACACAGTTTTTTGGCCGTTCCAAAATACATAATAATTGCAAAATAATCAATTAAGCATGCTGTTCAAAAAGATTGTGAACTAAATCCAAATTCAAAATTATTTTATATCCAATATCCAATGATATTAAACATTTCAATTTCAAATATTTCATTGACATATATCTATGACAATGAAATCGGTTAATAATGCTAGGTATATACGTACATCATAGGTATACATCATACATCATACTGCTATATAATTTTTTTCAGCTATATAATACTACAGAGAATGTATAAATATTGTTAAATATGACTATATTTCTTTGGACAAAACGGCGATTTTTTTGGGTACCCCTGTATTAATTAATGTCACTATTTTAATCAAACTGCATGGATGGTTTCATTTACCGAGGTTTTGAGGTTTTGATCTGTCGATCGTAATATCTCTGTGGGTTTGCAAGACTGCCATACCTGTTAAAATAATAAATAATTTGAAAAGTGTATCAATTAAATTGTTGCTTCTTTTTACTATATATAAATATAATATACCTTATACTATAGTACTTAAAATGGTTTCAAAACTATACGTAAAATATCTCACTGTACGATAAATAAAATGTTCTTAGAAAAAGTTAGAATATTTAATAAGCAATACCTAATCATAGACACGATCGTGTCCCATCCTATTGCGAAGATAGGTCTTCAACAGCTTCAGTCTGCTGTTCATTTTCACTGGGCGTAACTGGCACTGTGCAGGCAAGTCGATGAAGGGAAACCATGTTAGGGAAGACTTTAGCATCACTTTGAAGCAAGCTTTCTTATAGTGTGGCAGGGAGGGAGTTCACTGTATATACACTGTATATACAATATCTATATTTTGACTAATTTCTTATATAAAGACGTACACGCCTTTTTACATTTTGTTTATATTTTTATAAAACAACTGAGTAAATAAATTTCGAATATCTAACTTTTTCTGGATTTTTTCAAGTATTGAGCGTAAAAGTAATTTTCATTATATTGATTAATTTTACAATAATTAAATAGTACTATTAAATAGAAGTATATATTATAGAGTTTCGAAATGTTTAATACTTTCATTTTTTTATATTATGGTCAGAGGCACATTTTAATTCTTTTTATTATTATCTTGTTCTCATTATGTAATCTTTTTTTGAAATAAATATAGTTATCTGAGTGGTGCTTAGTCAATTTGTAATAACCAACTATTTATTTATATAGTGTCTTGTCTTTTCAGGCTTGTGTTTCCAAAAATTTTGTTTCCTAACTAACTTATCATATAAACAAATAAGAGCAAACCTACGGTTTAGCGTCCTTAAAAAATATATATTTTTTAAATTGAATGTTATAGTTGATAATGTAAAATGTAAATAAGTTAGTGAAATTTTGTTATAAATCTGCTTTATTTATAGACAAAAGTACATTTAATTTTTTTTTAATTAACCAACAAGTGCTAATCAATATATATATATAATATAATCAATGTTATTGATATTTATTGATTTTATTATCCAATATGATATAGTTATTGACTGAAAGATGTGGTAGATTTAAGATTACAAAAAAGATAGTTTAAAGCTTTGTATTGATTTTATGAATTTTATTGATTTTATTATCTAAATATTACAAATATTAATTTATTTTTTTTAAGGATGCTAAACCATAGTTTCTCCCAAATAAGAATAGACTCATAAAAAAGTTAGCTGCAGATTTTTGCAGATTCTGGGGCGAAACCAATACTATTGGTAACAGAATCCCAAATTTACAAATCATGCTTTCACTTCATTGCCTTTTCAGTTCAAGAATTTAATTTTTTTTGACTGAATTTCAGAGTACAGAACCAAAAGTATGTTATCTGTATATTCCTCCATTTGGGGTCACTGCTGTACAGACTTCATTCAAGATTTGCTGTAACAAAGCTATTGCATGATGAGCAATCCAACCAACCTCTTAATACAAAATTACTATCACAAATTGATTGCAACAAAAGAGTAGGACAGGTGGACACTAGCAAAAGACTTACTTTGTGATTCCAATGAAGTGATCAAAGATAAGATCTCTACTTTCCTCAAAGAATGTGAAAACTTTTTATGTTACTGCCATGGCATATCTGCAGTCACATTTACCTGTCATAAAAGATGTAAAATATTTGTTATCTAGCAAAAAGTATGACAAACTTTCTCTCTCTGCCATATAAAGACTGGCACTCAATATTGAGATGGTTCTCAGTAGACAAATGTGACTGTGTATGCTTTTGGTATGAGTATTAGTTTCTGCTTAGAGGATATCTGTGACATAATATAAATTTGCTATCAATGAAAGGATATTCCCAAAGAATGGGTTCAACAAAAAGCTTCTAATAATAAATTTTGCAAAGACTCATACTGGATAGAGGTAAAGGCAAAATGGATTAAAAGAAGAAAGGTTCAATATCCTAAAGATGAATATAACAGGAATGTGATTATTTTTTTAATAAAATTATGTATGCAATAAAATATTATGGGGAAGTGGGGATGAGATTAAAATTGTGTATATTATCATCATTTTATATGTTAATTGATTTTATTGAATTTACCATCCATAAAATAGTTTCTTTCAGGGGCCCATTTTTGGTTAATTTTATTATTTTTATTGTGGGCCCCCAATAAAGGACTCTTTAATCAAATTTTACTCCTCATAACAAAAATATTATGTTACCAGTTAAGAACACTGACCAGTATAAACTGGTGGTCAACCAATTGAGAACTTTTAAAATTATCTTACATTATTTTTAGTATTTGTGTAAGATGCATGTTTAATTAATTTATAAACCAACTGTAAGAATTTATTAGATTTTATACCTACCATCTAGTTGGCATAGTACAGTCTACTCTGGATAATTGGAACAGGTAAAATGCAAACAAATTTGTTCTGATTAGACAAAAATCTAATTTTTTGATAGAAGTTGTATGATAAGGTTATGTATGTAAAATCATCAAAACAAAATAATGGTTGTGTTATATAACCTGGGTTCAAGTATAATAGATCAATTGATACCTCAAAATTAAAATCAACTAAATGTTTAATATAGGGTATATTGTGTACATGCTTTGACCGAGATATATAAGTATAAATATCTTAATTAATTAGTCACCATTGCTTAAACTAATCAATTGATAATTAGCTCAATGCTGCAGCACAAATCAGTTTGTTAAAGCCAGGAGTATGTGCCGGGGCTCGAAATTGCTACCTTTGGGTTTGAAGCCAGGAGTTCTACCCACTTAACTACCACTCTCCTTAAAATGTTTGTTTATAATTAAATATAACTAAACATTAGCAATTGAACTTAATATAAAAATAATGATGCTTAAGGCTTCAGCAGTTGCATTGAATATAAAATGACACTCTCATGTGATGCTTTTAATCTCCAATATAAAATATTGACTGATAATGACCCCCACAATGGAGTCAATCCCTATTATACATACAATATAAATGGGGTCAAATAGAGTCAATTCTTTAGTAAATAGTATTGCTGATACTTAAAATTTAGTGCCTATAAATATATTAATAATTTCTATTTTAAAAAACTATTGCTGTAAAAGTCACACACTATTAAATATTAATATTTCTATTTTTTCAAGAATTTCAGTAAAAATTATCTGCATGGAAATGAGAAACACAGTATCCATTTTATGCACCCTTATGTAGGTTTAAATTACATAAATTTGTTTGAGTTTATTTATAATCCCCAAATAAGGTAGGAATATATTTATATATATTTATTTATATATTTATTCTGTTATCAATTCACATTAGCAGGTGTTTCAATTAGCAATTTTTATAATATTGTAACAATCAGGGAAAAATTGGAGATTTGATTTGTGATCTGATTAGAAATGTAGTTTCAATTAGCTGAGTGGACCATATATTTTTAGAACATATTTTTTTATAAAAGAACATTATTTTACTACTTTTTGATTTTCTTATGCATTAATCAATTTTACAAAAACAAAAAACAACATTATTTAGAAAATTTTAAAAGTTCCCAATTGGTCAACCAGATAAGAACTTTTTATATTCATTATTTTAATTATTTTTTGTAATTTTTCCTAAAATGGAAAAGAAAAGAAACCCTGCACCAGTTTTGTTTCAGCATTTTCCTCCTACAATATTTCAAGGTTTTTATATGCAGTATTGAATTTGAAATAATAATTTGTTCTCAACATTTGAAAAATGAAAAAGTCTTCAATTTTTGTGTTTCATTACTATTTGGATAATATACCTATTTATTGAACCAGGACATCTACATATATACTTGTATTTTTAAATATAATATTTTATGATTTATTTCAAAAAAAAGGTTAAAACTTTCTATGAGATTTAATAACTTTTCTATTTATTTAATGCATTTTTAATAATAGTTAATATTTTTATATTTCATGATTCAATTTCCTATCAATATTAATTAGTCTATTATATATATGGTTCCTATATTATAATTTTCAACAACTTTATATTATATAAATTATTGGCATGGGAATCTTCTGTTTTTTGAATCTTAGGGGTCATTCCTGAGGAAGACAAAAATTCAGTGAGAAATGATGGTGGGAGGGGGGCTGTGTTTCAAGCCAAAATTCATCTGTATATTTCTAATTTTTGTTGTGCAGAATAAATCTCTTGGAAATCCTATGGAATTTTTAGGGGTTTATTACAAAATCGCATCCTAAATACAGCTATTTTAACCTGTTTCAGTTTCTCATAATAATGATTTTCTTGGGGGCTGGAGGGAGATTGGGGGCCCCCAAAAAATATCTTTGAGTTTTTTTATGATTTCCTGTTACCATGCCTGATTTTTACTAAGTATATTGTAACCTCACTGGTTTAAAATATTGATTAATATATAAACATAATGCCTGCAATCAATAAAAGTCAGTAAATCATCCATTCTGTAAAAGTCAGTAAATTTCTTTCAAAGTCAGTATATTTTATATATTATTATACATATTTTTGAAATCATATTTTTTTCTCATTTGCAGAGGAAACTATACCTATAAACCGATTTTTAAAGTTGAATGTGTGATTGTTTTTATAGCTGTGTATTTCTAGATTTGTTAATACTTTAACTGCAACAATTTTTTATTCATTTATTATATCTTTTACACTCTGTGTACTGTATTTACAAACAAAAGTAATACATATTTGAACTATATCTTAAAACTATTACATATAACATGCAATGTAAAGTTTTTAGCTGTGTATTTTATTTAAATTTTCTAAATTTTAACTTGGTCTATTTGAAAATTAGGGATTTGTTTTCAGAGTATCTCAGATTGTTTAGTTCTGTTTAGATACCTCAAATTTATCAAAATATAATTTTATGTTAAAAACTACATTTTCTAAATGTTATTTATATGAATAATAAATGATACATACTAATGTCAGTAGTAAAAAACAAGAATACAGATTGTAATTGAATTTATGGAGTAGGTATTGTATTGTAGATGATATTTATATGGAGTTTATAGTTAAATTGTGTAGTTAATTACTTCATTAATGAAAAATTATGAAAACCTACAATAATGGAAATAAATATTTTAATTAAAAGGACATGTTTTGAATCATATGCAGATGTCATTTTCAAGTATTTTACAAAAGGTTGTAATAAGTTGACTTGTAGATTATAATCAATATTATTTGTAATTTTTTTCTGGCGGACATTTCAAACATTGCTTTTTAATAGTATATTTGAATTTTGTTACTGTTGCTTTTCTATAATTTTAATAAGTAAGCAATCAATTTGATTATTTATGCTGTTGTTTTAAATTATTTTCATGTACAAATTTAATATTTTCCATTTCTACTGTTTTGGTCATTGTTTACTTGAAATTTTTTACAATTATTTTCAGTTAAGTCATGGGGAAAGAAAAAGGAGGTTTCCTAACACCCAAAGCTATTGCTAATAGGATCAAATCCAAAGGTTTACAGAAGCTCAAATGGTATTGTCAAATGTGTAGCAAACAGTGTCGAGATGAAGTAAGTAACTGTTATATTCTTTTATAATGTGTCATTTTCTGCAGTATTCATTGTTTTATGTGTTTTAGAATGGTTTCAAGTGTCATTTGACTTCGGAATCTCATCAACGTCAATTGCTCCTTTTTGCAGACAATCCACACAAATATATGGATGATTTTAGTAAGGATTTTATGGAAGGAATGTTGGACTTGATGAAGCGACAGTTTGGGGGCAAACGGATCAGTGCAAATGTTGTCTACCAGGTTTGTCACAACAAAACATAGTTGATAATTCAATAGCTTAACAAAATCAGTTTTTTCTCGGTTTTAATTAAAAAAATTTAGAGCTTTATCCGATGGCAATAAACCCCAATCTTATGCTCTTATCCCTGTAGAACCCAACTTCATACATTAGGGTTGATTTAAAGACACTGCATTTGCAGTGAGTAAGTAGTGTAGCCATAACGAAACTTTCCATTTGCCCTGCAGGACTACATCAAAGAACGAGAGCACGTCCATATGAACTCAACCCAGTGGCATACTCTAACCGGCTTCGTACAATTCCTCGGCAGAAAAGGGTTTGCTCGTGTGGACAACACCGAGAAGGGCTGGTTTGTTGAGTTTATCGACAGAGATCCAATCAAGATAAAAAAGCAAGAAGCAAAGGAGAAGGAAGCTGCAACTGAAGAGGAGAAGATGAACAAGTTTTTTGGTGAGTTAAATGGTTTTCATCATTAACTCTATTATTTCACATATATACAGCCTCAGAATATCTAGTTTTGTTTTTAAATATTTATAAAAATATGAATAATGAGAATAATAATAATGTTCTAACTCATGTCTTCATGTTCAGTTCGTCAAATGGAACGGGACAAGTCTCGCCTTGACCCAGTTAAGTGTGCAGACCCTGAATATACGGAACTCGTTCGAGAAAATGACGACAAAATACAGTTGAAGATGGAATCTTCAGGACCTAGCAGAGTCTTCAAACTACCCGCCAGTAAAGGTCTCGCTAAGGTGACAATTTCAATAGTTGACGAATTTTAAAATCACTCGAGTCTCAATAAACTCTATCTCTCTCCGTCTCTAGAACGCACTTCGCGATGCTTCCCGTAAGGCACGGGATCGCCTCGAAACCTCCAGCTCTGTGTCTTCAGCCAGCTCAGCAGGTCCGCCACCTCCCAAACGCAAAGGAGCTTTGGATGAAATTATGGCTCAGGAAGAAGAAATGAAGAAGAAGAAAGCCCGAACTGATTATTGGCTCACTAAGAACATTGTTGTTAAGTTGGTTAGCAATAAATTATCTCACAAATTCATGAAGAAGAAAGCTCGTGTTGTTAGTCTTGTTGACAAATACACAGTAAGTTCTTTTATCCAACAGTTTATCTTACAAACAGTGTATGGAATATTATTATAATATGTTTCAGGCAATAGTAGAAACTTTGGATTCTATTGAACAAGTGAAAATTGATCAGGATCACGTTGAAACTGTAATCCCTTCAATTGGACGTTTGGTTCTTTTTGTCAACGGTGGATGGAGGGGTACCCAGGCCATGCTCAGAGCTATCAACATTGAATCTTTCTCCTGCCAGGTGGAATTATCTGATGTGAGTTCTTAATCATTCTGTTTATTTGAGGATTGTTTTATATAAATTCTGTAGCCGCTTACCTTTCAGGGATCTCACAAAGGGAAGATGATATCCGGAGTTCCTTATGAAGACATCAGCAAACTTTATGTTCACGATTCTTGATGTTGTTTCAAACATACTGTTTTGTATATTGTATATTTTGAATTTCTACATGTTTATAATAGTTACCTTTCTTCTATGTTTTATCAACTGTACATAAAAATCACTGAAACTAAATTTTGTTCTATTTTATTTTAACGATATTTCATTCATTAAAACTTGATTTATGTATCACTTTGTGTATACGTTATCTTGTGTATGATTAAATAGCCGTCTGAAACAGTAAGTAGACGCTGCTATTGATGCGATTTTTTTTGTATTTGTGAGTTAAAAAGCGTATATAATGGATTTTTAAATATTAATGAAGTTGACCAAATATATACAGATTTTTTTATCGAAGAATATTCAAAGTTAATATTATGTACTGTGACTACGTACGTGATCTCAAGTTGTTTTATGTTTGTTTTAATTGACAAAAAGCTAATACATTACAAACTTGGAAGATATGAAATTATTAAAAGAATCACTCGAAGTACTTACACATAATCATCTGGAAAGATATTTTAGGCTAAATTTTTTTTAAACATGAATTTCAGTAAACATTTCTATATAATAATGTGTATTTCAATTTATTGTAGATAGTAATTAAAATTTAATTTAGTCTTTATTAGCTAAATTATCATTATTTAGTATACTTAATTAATAATACCAGTTTGCTAATTGTTCGTTTCATAAAACAAAATATTGTATTTTCAGATTATTATTATTTGTACTTTATAAATTACAGTACTTATTAAAAGTAACTAATACACAAATCAATGAATTAATGATAGTTTGAAATTGAATGATATGCGGAAAAGCATCAAATTTTTTTAGCATAAAAGATGAGCATGTGTCAATAAATATTTAGTTTGTGCAGATTGTACGTATAAATATGTTATTTAAAAAAAAATATTACAATTTTGAGTTTATTTCATCAGAGTCTGAGTATATTATTTGATTATAATTATTTTGACAAAACGATATTACATACACAATTAAATTTGAAAAAATTAACCTCGCAAAACAGTAGTAGAGAAAGTAATTTGAAGATAAAAAATATTGCTATATTATTACTCAATAATTATACATATTATTATATACTTAAAATATAAATATTTTATTATATATATATACTACTGGTTCTTACACAAGTAGTACTTAAGCATTTACCGAACAACGATTGCTATTAATTGTATAAATAGACAAAAAATACATAATTAAAGAACAATAGATATTAATATAATTAACAAATAGTTGTGGAAATAAGTTTGTCAGTAAATATGTGAAACACATCATGAAAGAATAAAGGTAAGACAATGTAAATTCATAAACAAGAGTATACAATTTAAATATGAACATAACACAGTATATTTCATCATAATTAGTAGTAATCATAAAATTGAGAGAAATGTGAACTTATTTATAATTTAATATTATTCATGAAAATATTTGATGTACAAAAAAGAAATAAATGCACACTACCAAAGTCTTCAAAAATATGTACAGCGTCTTGTTCAAAAGTATTCAGTTATGATGTATAATCAATGGTGTTATTTGTCGCCATTGATGATAGCGAGTTGATTGATAACGATGGAGGTCGAGCCACACTCTCTCCAGTTGAACTTCTTTGTGCAATCTTATAATAAGAGAGTAGAGTTGAATCATTTAGACTGAATACTTCCAACATCAAAGGATCCACTTTATTGGGATCAACCTGAAGGAGAATGCTTCCATGGTTATCTGTGAGAAGCTGTAGATCTGAGAGATTAGATAGGACAAATGCCAACATTGGTCGAGCTTCAGTGTAGCCATATCGTGCTTCTAGATAATGTTTCAGAAGGAGAATATATCGATCGTGGACATTGGACACCTGTGATAAAGAAGAGTGAATTTGATATACACCAACGATATTTTTGAAAATTGAAAACAATGTTTGTATTAAATTTTAAAAAGGGATATAAGAACGATTTATTGAATATGTAAGATTAATAATGTTATTCATGATAACTATATTTTATACAAAAATACATTTTTCAAAAGAAAAAGTATGTGTAAAGTATATAATTAT
Organism: Vannuccia rotundouncinata; assembly: GCA_034780395.1. Classification (NCBI taxonomy): domain Eukaryota; kingdom Metazoa; phylum Platyhelminthes; order Proseriata; family Coelogynoporidae; genus Vannuccia; species Vannuccia rotundouncinata. Next base: position 4,581 of record JAUZNC010015683.1, on the reverse strand, counting down.
TTACTTATAAAGGTTGTATCCATATAGTGGAAATAACAGTTGATTAAAATACTGTAAGTAAGTTCATTGGATTGTATAATAAATGCTAGAATATCTCATTTTGTCGACGAAGCAGTTTCCTAAGATGGGTTCAAAGGTGGCATTGGACATGTATTGACATCATAAGAGTGGTTCATAAAGTGGACTTGAAACTTTAGACAATCCAGTAAAATCAAAGTTTGTCAGTTTTTGTGAGATGTATAAGTAAGTAAATGGAATAATACTGAGTTGTTGTGATCAATATTTAAAATAAGTCATATACTATAATGAATAGCGTAGTTATATCTCAAAGATTTCCATTCTATTTAATGTATAGTGCAGTTATATCTCTATGATTTCCTCTCTGTATGATATGTAGTATAGTTGTAGCTAACCTGTTGTCGGTCTTTCACATTTGGCCTCTCTGGACAGAAGAGACAGAGAACTTGCATAAGAGCAATCAAGGAAGAATCGTGGCCAACCAGTGCACAAAAACTTCTGAAAATTCATTCAGAAAGTTTACAAAATGATCAAAAATATTATCAAGAAAATTTCCTATTTCCTTACTTGCAATACTTAGCATGTTCTTCGTACAAAACATCAAGTCCCGTGACCACCTTCAGGATGCTAGTGGGTATCTCTCCGTTGGGTGTTATCCAGACATCCTTGATCACATCATAGTGGTTAGCAGAACGAAGAAAAAGGGTGTTGAGAACAACTCCTTTGAGTAGAGAAATCTGACAATCCTAGACATTATTGGGAAGAAATGGAATATTCAAATAAGAGGAAGAAATGGAAGTACCTAATATAAGAATAAAAATAAACATTACTTAATATAACGTTACAAGTCAATTATAATTAAATCATAATTTAGTTTTAAGTAACAACTAAAAGTAATAAACTTAATATTGTTGCTAATAGAAAACACCGATGCCATCCCTGGAAGACTATTAATATTTACAATCTAATCGTACCACTTTCCCGGCAACCAATCAAAAGAAGAGTATAATGCTCAAATGTCAATATCATAGAGAAACCTTGACCGTCTTGTGAACACGCGATATACCGCGCGCACCACGGCACAGAGAAAGAGAGTAGTTTATTGTTGTCAACAGTTAGTTGAAAGAATTTGTTACCCAACTAGACGTGCTATAAAATAAATGTTTTATTAATAGATACGAGACAGACACAAGTTAAACAAGAAAAACGGCATCTAGGATTGATTTTTGCACACTTTAAAAATTACATCAAACAGTGTTAATTTGAAACACAACTATTTAGAATTTAAAACAAAAGAATAATTTACTTGTGACAAAATGGAGAAATCAGATAACTTCTTGGCAAAGTTGATCAACTTGCGGACGATGAAACCAGAGGTGTTAATTAGATTATTAAGAGTAAAGTTTTCATCGGGTCCGCGGTCATTGCTCGTTATAAAACTCATGTCGTAAGCTTGATGGAGGTCATTGATGGCACTCCACTGTTCTTGTGTGAGGAAGCGGGCGTGTCCATCTTTTGTGAGAGCGTCATTGATAGATATCTGTTGAAGAAAGATGGAGAGAGTGTTCAGGGGAGTTAGTTGAGAGAGTTCAGGGGGGTTAGTTGAGAGTGTTTAGGGGGGTTAGTTGAGAGTGTTTAGGGGAGTTAGTTGAGAGTGTTTAGGGGAGTTAGTTGAGAGTGTTCAGGGGAGTTAGTTGAGAGAGTTCAGGGGGGTTAGTTGAGTGTTTAGGGGAGTTAGTTGAGAGTGGAGAGATGAACTTACCTCCCCAGTCACGACATAGAGTTGCTCGTTGGCTGCTTTCTTTAAAGGGGAGAGTGGTGGCTGAAGACCGCCCGAGTGTTCGGACAAGACACTCCTTGAGGGTGAAATGGGCACAGGGGTGGTTGGACTAGCCACCTTCTCCATACCACAAGAGCCGCCAACAGCTTCTGATGTCATCTCTGCCGGATCGGGTGGTAAGAGTTTATCATTGGACGGAGGTTGACAATCATACATTGTGTTCATTTTGAGACGTTTCTCTCTGTTTTCACGAACTTTGGCTTGACGTTGTCGTTTCTGGTCTTCTCCTAATATACAAAAAAAACATGACGTTACTCTTTGTGAAAACTTCTTATATCATAATAACATTTATAGTAAAAAGTAAAACATAATCAGGAACTAAATACACACGTCCGACTAACCTAGAATATATTCCTTCTTCATTGAGGCATCATAACACTTCTTGAGTCGACAAAAGGTACAAAATCTTCGAGTATTAGTGCCAATAGTGCATGATTCGGAGAACATGCAAGACGGGATCTATTCGAGAATGGAACAATATACAATAAATGAAACACAACAATTTTGAATATTATTAAGATTTATCAATAACAACCTCCGGTTTAAGAGCATTTCGTCTGAAGAAAGCCTTGCACGACTCGCATGTAACGGCCCCAAAGTTAAACCCAAGAGCCCGGTCGCCACAAACGGCACATCTTTTGGCCTCTCTTGGACGTTTGGTGCCTGCACGTCTTTGTTCACCGCCGATGCTGGAGCAACCTGATTCAGAAGGACAAACACTGCCAGGTCCTGTGGACGACTGTTCATCCTATTAATATAGAAATACACAATTTATTGACAAAGCGGTACGTACTACGTTGTCACTTCAAGGCAACAAATCCATTTGAAACATTTCATTATTTTGATAACAACGATTAAAATACCTTTATTGAAGGACTTGACGAGTCAGAATTTCCTTGTAGCTCTGTAAATGAATCATTTTCCGAACTTTGGAAATAGTCATTACCCATTGCATCAGACTTTATATCAGATGACATTACTTTGAGATTTATAGATTCACTGAAATGAGAAGGAGTCAGAAATTATTTCAACACCAATAATTTAATGAATAAAAAAAGGATATAAAACTTGTTTCAAAACCGTTGAATTATGTCAAATGGACAAAGTATAATAAGGTACTAATGGAAATCATTGTCCAAAATGTGTACATAATATTATAAGTGTACAAAAAGATTAACTCTAAAAATATAACAGATATAGTATTGTGCATTCAGTACATAAAAAGTAAATTAACAATTATTACAAAAGTATTGGGTGTATTAATTAACAAAATTATTTTATTAATCACAATTATTTCATAAATTTAATATTATGGGAGGTTTTAAAAAATGTAACCATTATATTGGCTCAAAACAGTAGCAAAAGGTAGCAGAACGGTACAAAACTTCATTTCAAGTGTTTTGGTTACACAAATACATAAAACACGTCCACAATTTTCTTCTATTCTTATGCATTTAATGTTTTTTATGCAGGTATGTCATTTAAGATAAATTCAGAGTTATGAAAACTCAAATGCAAAGCTGGAGCAGATGGATTATCAAACAAAAACATATTTTACTGCTGCACACCATCTGAAAAGAATACAAAAACATGGAAATATGTCTATTCTAATAAAAATATGGATACTATATAATCATTCCTCAATGTGTGAAATTGCAGCTACAAAACATGGGTTACAATACAGAGATTCTATCCCCAGAAATTGTTGGAAGATATATCTCAAGTTCCAAAAAAAAATCTAAAATTCTATAAATTACCAAAATATTTAATAAATCAATGGTTTTATTGGTTACAAAACTACTGCAAACTCAAAAATAGTAGAAAATTATGAATAAGAAAGCTAAAAAACGCGAAATCGGTGTTAAACATTATCTAAAATAAACCATTTTTTAGCTGAAACTTGGGCAATTAAAACCTTTCCTAATGGGCATCACAATGTTTGTGGCAGTAACATTTTTTTACTCACCTAGAACATGATTCTATTTTTAGTGAGTAGACTCTGATTTGTTGATATTTATGCACATTTCTTATACACAAAGTTGATGCAAGTATTTGTTCTCTTTTTCACCTTCAACATGAAATGTGTAAAAAGGGTGCTACAGGAGGTTACAATTAGTGTTGCAATCCACTCAAGGGTCCATTCTACAGAGGACTGTCACAGACTTTCCCACAGCTACTCTTCTCTTCAATTCCTAATTTCCCTCTTCATGTTTGTCTTCCTTCTGTTTTTTTATTATTATTATTTCTTTTTTTTCTGCTATGTACTTTCTTTTCTCTCATTGTCATATATTGTGTAAGATTCCCATTGATACACATTTTATTTGCAAATAAACATTTATTATTATTAGTAAATCTTGTTATTGTCTTCCACTGTCTCAATGTGGAGGAGGTTCTGAATAGTGTTGTCTAAAAGTTAGTAAAAACTTTACTTGCATTTTCCCTCTTTCAGAATTGTTCAAAAACAAATACCCATTGTTCAGTAGTAAATCTTACAAAATTGAAAGAACCTATTATCTTTGTTTATTTATAGATATCCATTCTGCTGGAAATTCCCATTTCAATTTTAAAATTATAATTATGTAAAACAAAGCATTATGCTACTGTAAAATTTTCATGTTTTAAATAATATATATATATGAAACTTATTTTGGGCATTTATATAACAACAGAATTTGATAAAATTTACATTTAGTATTATAATAAAGTACAATGAAATCAAATTC
>JAUZNC010015672.1:0-27649 GCA_034780395.1 Vannuccia rotundouncinata | reverse complement strand
GTATAGTATAGTATAGTATAGTATAGTATAGTATAGTATAGTATAGTATAGTATAGTATAGTATAGTATAGTATAAGTATGGTATATTATCGTACGCTTACATCAATCTTTAATTCAAATAATTATTTACGTTTATTCAGCACAGCAATAAGTACTTTAATAAATCAGATAAGTATTTATGACATACGAATGTAAAAGGTACTTATAAAAGGTATTTATGACATACAGAAGGTACTCAAATATTTGTTATATAATGTTCGAGTTAGTTCATTAATATTATTTATAAGAAGTTAGCAGCTTTAATGGAGGAATTGGTAATGTACAAAATATATTTCTTTCGACATTTTTAATAACTTACTATAATCAATATATTCAAAATTCCCTTATTGAAAAATAAATTATAATTAATCTTATAAAATAGTATATTATTATGAAATACTTATGATATCTTTTATAATTTTAGATATAAATATTAATAACTATACAGTTTAAAATAAATAGAAATTCTCCACTCTTTTAACCAAAATTGTTGTATTATATTATTTTCATCCAAAAGCTTAAATGATACTAAATCAAACGAATACATACATATTGGTCTCATATTTTCTATTTTTAATTACGTTGAATTTCACATCTATAACCTATTCTTTATCTAAATATCCTATTATGGATTAAGATTTAATTAAAACATGTACTTCTTATCAGAATACCATTTTACGAGAATCACTTTGCAACAAATATGCAACACCTCTTTCAACATACATAGGGGATAATATTATATGTAGATTTTCATTAAACATAGATATTTAGTAATTATAAATATACACTATGTGATGGACATATTATCTACACCTCCATATTGATATCTATATCCTTCATTCCAAATAATCTAATCTTAAAATGCTTCAATAATCGTACATCAGTAATCATCTCCTTGGAGATTATAGTATAATAAAATATTTCCCATAATCTCTTAGTTGTGCTGTGAGTGAGTTTATAAGAGAGGAATATCAAAGGGACGTCAACATTTGTGATTTTTCAGGGCGGAGCAAACAAATGTTTAGTTTATATATTTGTTGTAAATAAAATGCTGCCACCAGATGACAGGTTTGAATGTATTCCGACTGGAATAAAAATGGTAGTATATATGCCGAAAGATATTTATGGTAGTATTTGAGGATAACGTCTTTTTTATTATAGGGGAATTTCCTTCAAGTTTTCACCTGGAAAAGAAATGGAAGTTGCCAGTAATTAAATATATATTTCCTGTTTGAAGTGATAAACCGCCCCATTTATAGACATTAATGTATCGCAAAAAGATACTTTTATCAAATTTTGAGAAACTTACAATTTTTTCTCAGGATTTTTTGTAATAAAAAAAAATAATTGAAAGTGTAAAAAATGTTAAGACATGAATATTTCATTAAGAATTAGGCAATATATCACACACTTAATCGCCCCCCCCCCTCCTCTGTTATTTTTGCTGGCAATTTTTTATTGAACAATTTGAAAATAGTGATTAGCTCTCGTGATTTTTCTTGTAATGAAGTTTTACTACTTTTAGCGCAAAATTGACTGTCATAGACACGTGTGTACGATCATTAGAGTGGTTCCATCTCCATCACCCCAAAGTTACCATGTTTCAAAATTTTACAAAAATGGCTGTTACACAAATGTAAATCACTGAATAGTTTCTATGATGTGATAACCAATCAGCTATAATTATTGTAATAAACAAGAATTCACATCCAAAATTTCGAGTGATTTGAAGACATTTCTGATAATTTAGAACTGCCTCAAAACATATTTTCTTCTTCCATTTTTCCAATGTTTGCAACGAATAATCTAGCAGAAAACATCCCTGACTATCATCATAACGAATCACCCGCTCCCCGTATGTGAAAGTGCAAAAACTGATATATATTAATAATATATTATGGAATAATACATACACACACGTTCATTGTATTTAATTTATTTTATGTCAATGTTGCAGTTTTCGGGCGAACAATTGAACAGTGCCAGATTTAATTTCATCGACATTTATTTAACAGCAATAAAAGTGACAGATATGAACAATCATGGAAATGTATATCGGTGGTAACAATCGTAGTGTTTAGGTACTCTATGTAAACAAACAGACTTATTTCGTAATATTTATGTTACAATTCGAAAAAGACCAATTGAAATACACATTGATCGTTGAAATACACGATATTGTCTTCCGGCTCCGTTGTGGTTACAACGATATGTGACTGCTTTGATACTTTGGACACATTTACAATTGCCAATGAAGTACCAAGTTGCGCGGCCGTAGCGAACAATTCGTGGTCTTCATCTCGACGTTTCCTACTGTATCGCTCGGTGCTGTTTGGATTTTTGTGCACAGTCACTGTGCATATGTCACTGTTGGAATAAGCACGTTCTTTGAGTACTGTAACCAAAGTTACTCTAATACAGTGGATGGTGTAGCACTTGTTTAAATTGTCAAACACATTTTTTCCGATGGAAATTTTCGGTGTATACCAGCCATTGGTTATTGATGATTTAGAAGGCTTAGGGAAGAGCAGTGGAGATTTGTTGATATATGATAAATACATATCCCATACAACTAATGAAGGGTTTTCGTACATACGAGCTTTGTTAGCATCTTCGAAATATTTCGCCTTTAAAGAAACTTTTGCATTTTTTGATAGTAGTTCATGATTTAAACGAACGTAAAGTTTGCCAGTGGATGATGTTTCAGCAACAAATCTTGACTTATTGAGATGGGGCAAAGTTTCACGACCTCTCAAGCAAAAAATGTATAGAATATTGAAAATCATTTCTAACTGTAAAATTTCTGGAATTGACCGATCAAAATAATGACGTAATTTGATCATGTCTGTGTGTTCTATTGCAGAATATATTTCGACTTTGGCTGATTAGATTTTTTGAATTTGGCAATCATTTTTTGAGGATACGATTTGATTGATTAAAGTCAGGATCACCTATTATATTTATGGATCGTTTGTTTAGAGTGAACCAACGATGAATTGCGCTAGAATATAAATTAAACTCGCAGATGAATAGAATGTGCCATTTTTTGTCTCAATTCGCTAAAAAATATCTTCAGTAATTGTTCAAGATATAATTCGGGACATTGAACAAATTATAGCACAGATTTTTGAATGATCGAAAACACCTTATGGCGCTAACCAATTGTTTCATTTATGACTCAGGAGTATTTTGTTTTTCGAGTTGATCTAATTCGCTTATGACATCTTCTGTGATATCTTCTGAACTATGTCGATAAAACTTGGTGAAAGCTCTTCCAGATGTCTCTTATTTGATTGGGCAGTTAACCAGAATAATATTTCATCGTCCATTCCGGATATCTGATTATTAGGTATGTTGTCAATATTTAGACGGGGGTGTTCGTTCGCCATCACTCTGTTGCTGAGAAAAACACAAAAATATAACTCATATATATTATATGCTATATATATTATTAATATATATCAATATAGATTTTTATTATATATTGCATGTCCTAAACTTTCACACTTTGAAAATGACATAAATATAGAATATTATAAACCATTGTATGCCCTAAAATTACAACATAAAAAAATTAAATACAATATTTGTATTCATTGTACTGCCAGATTTTTATTATATAAGCATACTTGTTTCATAAGAAAACTTTACAACATTATATCTATTATCGAATATTGAATTTTAATTTTTAAATTTAGATTTTCAATAATCAAAGGAAAAATCCAGTATCAGATATATTACCAAAATAATTAATTTATATATTTTAGGTATATTTTCTTTTTAATTCTAATTAATAAATAATAATTTAATAATTTGTCCCTAAACTAATCTATTTTGCAACGTTTCTATGACGGACTCAACCAGATGAGGTCAATAAAATTGTAATTTGAAGTCGTTCCTTCCAATTTGTGTCACCTGGAATAATGAAATTCCTTAACATTTATAATTACGTTTACAAAATGCAATAGTTCTAACTGTATTCGAAGTGGCCGTTTTCTAGGTTAAAAACCGAAACTTATTAGGACGTTTATTAAAAAAATAATTTGTTGCAGAATTCAAATTGACGACGTCTAACCATAATCATTTTGTACTTTAGTGTAATACGTATACTGTATACGGCTGTAAGTTTAATGTAATTAATGTCTCTGCATCTTACATTTATTAACTCTTAATTTATTGTTATAAAGATGTAATGCCTTGAAAATATCATTTTAAAAAATATTATTGTGCGTCTGTCTACCATAGATATCATATTCTTGTCTTATAAATTAAAAAAATTGCGAATGACTAGGCAGTATGCATGTCAGAGTTAAATCGCAGGAGCCTGACTTTACACAAAATAATCTTCATCATTGCATTTTTTCTGTAAAAATAAGCACTAAAATAATTCATACAGATGACATTTTATTTTTTAGAGTTTTTTTATTAATTCGTAATGTTTTCATATATTTATGTTTATATCCAAAAAATGTCAGGCATGAAAATTAGAATGTGATAACATATATCCTAATACATATCGGCGCTCTATTATTTTCATTTTAGCGGTGAAAATGGTGTTTTTTTGCTTAAGAAGGTTGAGAAAATTCTCCCTCTTGGAGATTTTTTATTAATCAACAACAAATTAGATAGTTATAAGATGTTTGAATATTCGTAAGTTTTTGTGTAAATGTCAACTTGTAATGTCAAAGGTCAAACAATTATTGACCACAAATCTACAATTCTAATTATATTAGAAATTATTCCCATTGGAGAATAAGTATCACGTCAATAAAGTTTATTAGTCACGTGACATCGAAGTAAATGTAGTTGATTAATACTGACACTCCACTTCTTTTACCTATAGGATGTTGAGAGTCGAGGAGTTACAAAGAAAAAGCCGTCACGAAAACTGGTAATCATTGCTGGGGCCAGTCTTTTTATTGGGATCTTGATAATCATTGTTGTAACGGTGCTTGTGGTTCGTGTGCTACTCAAAGGCTCCCAAGGTGAGGCCAATACATCCTTTACTAGTTCGATAAAACAAAACAAGTTGACAGCATTTCATGGTTTAGTGTCTAAAAAAGTCACAACTGAAACGATAAATGTAAATATACATAACATTTAAATTTGAGCAATTCTACTGTTTACAATATTGTTTACAATACAATTTGAAAGTATTTGTATTCGAGGAAAAGAGATATTCTATATATTTTCAAAATTTCTGCTCTTTTTTTTAAAGATTTTTAAAATTAAAAGAATTTCATTCCAAATTCATTAATTAATCTAAATTTATTAGATTCAAATTAATGATCGTATGCAACATTTAATGACCGAGTAGAAAACTAAATAATATGTACAGGGTGACATTTGAGACATTTTCCCCGACTACTTGTTAAATATATCATTGTTTTAAACTAAAACATATATAATTCATATATTTGTCACTATTAGTTGTATACACAGCAGAACATTCTTTAAATTGTAAACATAGCATAACCAAACATTTATAAAGCGTATTGAATAAATGTTGTCTTAAACTTTTACGGACGGTATAGGTAAATTCAGTTGTTTTTCAAAAGCAGGGATTCCGCATTTCTATTAGCTGCAAAATATTTTGTGATGTTGATAGTTTCGGGAATTCCAAGTTGACGGAAACCACATTCACCTTTTAATAACAGTTTAATTCTAAATTATATACAATATGTGGGCGTTCATAAAGCCATTAAACGACGCAAATAGTGAGCATATTTTAAGGCACTACATAAAAAACCACAATCAAATTTCCTGAAAATAACAATCTTGAAGTTGAACTTATGACTTCATTGTATGTTTGTCCGCCACACTCCGCCATATAATAATAAACCTACATTAAATTAATGTAGATCTCTGTCCGAAAATATATAAATATAAGTTTTAACACACATTATATTATATAAAATATTCAGAATTTCACTATTTAGAATTATAGGAAATGTTGAATTTATTTTTTCGTAATAAATAATGTTACACTATATTATAGTAATTATTTCAAATAAAAAAATGTATTTATAAAAAATCATGTATGACAATATATGACTAAATAAAAAGACATTGAACTTAAGAACATTTCTTGTATAGGAAAGATACAAATAATATCGACCAATCAGAGTCCACTGATGAGGGGTGAGTGTACTTTTTGTCACTGTATCAAACCTTGACGACCCGTCCCTAAAAGGTTACACTTTTGATTTTGAATTCTACAAAAACAAGTAATCGTATTCGCATATAATTATATATTTAAACATGTTCAAATAGCAAAAAGATAATTTGATTTTAAGTGTATTAAAAATACCTATTTATATTTATATGATATGCTTGCCTTCAACCAATGAAAATCTACTTTTGATTGTATTTAATTGTGCTGTTTTTTCTTGTGATATTTCAGATTTGGAAACTGTAACTTTTAAAGATGTCTTTGATTCAAAATTTGGTCGATATTTGAAATCATTCAATTACCAATGGAGAGAGGGTGAGTCCTTAAACATCAAAATACTTAAGAATCACAAATGTCTAATTGAAATTTTAATTCAAATCTTCGTGCATTTGTCATTTCAGCATAACTTAATTTCAATTATAGAATTTAAATCTCTCTTTTAAATTTTTTTTGCACAAGTTTTTATATTAAGTAGGTCAGCATAAGTAGGTCAGTTTTCATTTTTCTTTCAGAGGAATTAATTTATGTGAATGAAAAGATGAACTTTGAAAAATTGGATATATTGACGCTGAAAACGAAAAAATATTTAGTGAAGGTAAATAAGATTCAATTGATTCATTTACAGCTAAACTTTAATATTTTTATAAATAAATTCCACCGATTCAGGTACGTTTATTAGTTGTCGACAGTAACTATAAATAAATATATTTATTAAAACAAGAAGTATATACTTATAGTAAATGAGATTATCAAGAATTAGTATTGTTCAACATTTCGCAACAATTGAAGTATCTGTAATAATACCAACTTTCTTTGGTCATAAATTCAGAGAATATTTTAATTCCGATTAATGGGGCCTTCATTTATTTTTTGTCTAACATGAACGAAAGTATCAGATGTGCACATTCTAAAATATGAAGGTAACACTGACTGTATTAAATTAACCACACATATTAAAATTAAATCTCTTAATTCCTTCTAAATGTTAGAATTAATTTTATGCAGAAATTGTATTGAAAGGGATTAAAAATGAGACAAGTATGGCTAAAGTAAAAACATAATTTTTAAATAAAATATTTGGTTTTGAGTACACAGTTCAAATAAAATGATTTCGAAATTAATCAGTTTAAAATTCTCGTTATACATAATTGCATTACAAAAAAAGTAATTAAAAAAATATTTATTAAACAATTTCGAGAATACTACTTATACTATCTATACTACTTACATGTACATAATATTGTTTTATCTTCGTATACAGGAGCATATGCCTAAAGGATCAAGATTCCGAAATATGTTACCATCCCCTGATTCCACTGCCTTAATGTGGCTCATTAATAAAAAACAGGTATTAATATGTACGATACGTACATCTCTGAACCAAAAAAAATATTCTTAAATAGTTCATTAAATATCTAATGTATTCACAGCATTTCGCATCATATATTTTAATAACAACGTTAACTTTTTTCAACCAGAACACTAAATTTAGATGCATATTAATAGCTATAAATTAAATATTCATTTGTCATTTGTGTAAAATTACTAATAAAATTTTCTCTTTTCCAAAGATGTATCGACACTCTTGGAAGGCAAAAATAATGGTAGCGAACGTCAGGTAAATTTTCATTTTAATTATTACTACATTGAAAACCACTCTCCATTTATTTAGGAAGATTTTTCCTAATTTAAAGTAGCACATGATATTCCAGTAATTTGGTGAATAATTTACAAAATCATATTCAATTGCCATACATATAATAATGGATATGTCACAGGATTGCTTGTCACTTTAGATTTAGTTATATCACTTTAATTCATTCTTTTTATACATATCAAAACTATATTGGTAAATGTATTAATCAATATATTTTATTATTTGTTTTATCAAATTAACAGTACACCGTTGGATCGAATTTTAATAAAAATTGGAAATAATGATATCGTCAACTACGCTGTCTGGTCACCAGTTGGTAAAAAGTTGGTAAGTTAAACAAGTTTACCTATTGTAAAATAAATAGTTAATGTTCCAAGTATCAAGTAATTGTATTGTTGATTGTTGTTTTAAAACAATTACTTAGCAATGTAGAAAGAAAAAAGAAGTTGCTCATTTTATTTAAGTTCTACACTTTGACATTACTTTCGTAAATAAAAACTTCTTGTCTAAACTGTTAAATCGACTGTTTTGTATAGTTTAGTAAAAATATACTTTTCGTACAGATCACATGGAAGTGCGTGTGACTATTTACAACTTATCAATCGACATTTTGCTTAATTACTAATAATTTTGTGGATTAACATAAATATTAATATAAGTAGTATTAATAAACTCTTTCATATGTTGTATTACTGAATATTTGTATTTATATCTAAACAATACATTTTGATATGCTTTGATATTTAATGTTTTGGCAACAAGCCGCTTTTTGAAGAAAAACCATACTTGGCTCACTTGGTGACACTGAATAGACAAATATATAATATAAGTGTAATTAGTGAACAATATTTGCAATTAACTATTTTTTATTTCCGGCTATAAAATTTCATCTTCAGTATCATTCATTAAGGGTGACAATTCCTTTTATCTCAACCCGATTCTACCGGTATACGAAAGAGCTGTCACGTAGCAAGATTGAACAATTAATCACAGATGATTATCTAAACACAGATCACAGAATTATTGCAAGTCTTGTTGTTAAAAAACTGAAGCATAATGTATTTCGATGAGAAATAAATTCAGTCGGGTGTAATAAATGTGTTTACGTTATCTGATATGATAAAAAAGAATTTTTGAAATGTCAAATTCACTTGCGCGCGTCAAGAGAAAACACCCTTTATATATAATGCTTGAATCAGTTTTGGCTATCTATAATTTGACCATAAATGTTATTCCTGCTTTTATTTATTTCAGTGTTTTGTAATCAACAATAACATCTATTACATGAACAATGCCGTGAGCTTGATTGATACGCAAAAGATCAGCATCACTGAAGGATTGCCACAGAAGAATATCTCGTACGGAGTTCCAGATTGGCTTTATGAAGGTATAACACAGTCGGATTGTTTAAATTAATGAACTAGCGAATTAATGAATCAAAATATTCCTGTAGAAATGAATTACTAAGACCGTACTTGACCTTTGTACGTTCTTACAAATCATTTATTATGGGCTTACCAAATTAGTCATATTTTATCGTGCCGCTTAATAAATTTGCTACATTTGATTTGGTTTTGTGGGCCTATACTGAATTAATGTTCACTGTTAATTTTAAGGTATATCATCTGAATGGCGACATTTGTGTTCGGTGATCTCATTCTTACTAGATAAAAACTCAAAATCTATAAATAATTATTACGATTGTTTCAAAAGATGAGTTAATTTTGAAACAATAATTATTACAAATTAACTTTTATGTTAAAAAATTGCGAACATTATTTTTTCTTCAATATGCTACTTTGTTTTACTAGATTTTCCCTGCATTTAACAAATTATGACGTAATAATTATACTCGCTCTATACGGTAATTCGATGTAATTAAATATTTAGTTAACATTATTTCATTTATTGATATTTGCAACTATTGAAATAATTTTTTGACTTTAAACTTATTAGAGGAAGTCACTCAAAGTAACGAGGCTCTATGGTGGAATCCAAATGCTACAAAGATTGCCTTTATTTCTTACGATGATTCACAAGTGACGACTTTCAAAATGTACATGTATGGACATCCAGACAATCTCTATGGATACACCAAAAGCATCAAATACCCAAAAGTGAGGAATACAATTTAAAAATTCATCATTTACTTAAACACCCTACTTCGAAAGAAATTTTTACCCTCAACAATATAGATGGACATACAATTCATATACAAATCATTTCAGGTTTAATTTATTAATTTACCTGTAGAAAATTAACGTAACATTAACATTAACAGTATAATGCAAGTTTTAATGAAGCGTTGTATCCAAATGATCTATCTATACTCTATAAAATGCCTTTATAACTAAAATAATCCCATTATAATATTCACACCAAAATTGTTGTAAATAAATAAATACATTACATTACATTTAATGCTTTTTCATATTTAGTCGCGAATATATCCCTTTATACAAAACTTTACATGGATTTTGTGTGCTGTTAAAAAAATTGATTAACTAAAATGTATCGTGTTTATCACACATAGTTTATCAATTTTATTTACATCATCTGCTATTTAATATTCGTAATTTAGCAGTTATTTCGGAAAAATAGAGTTCGTGTACAGATAAAATAGATTATTCACGTATTTTAGGACAAATTTGACAAAACAACAGTCTGCTCTCTGTTATTCGATCTCATATTATACATTATAAAATATTTTCGAATACTCTTAATAGTATATTGTTTAAATTGACTAAAATAATTCATAGGTTTGAGATACATAAGTATCTTAAAACAATAAACACATTTACAATGCCGAAGATAAACTTCCTACACAAAGTAGATTTTGATAGACAGGAATTGGATCAGCCGCAAACTATCATGAAGCCAAGGGTACTTAGCTAGACTCGAACTGAGATCAACATTCTGCTTTGTAGGCCGGCATGGTAACCTTATCCATACCGAGCTTTTTGATGTTTTACATACCGGTGGGGTAATTCGGCCCCCCACTCCCCTTCCAAATTTGTTCATAAGATGGTCCAGGATGTTTTTTTTTATAGATAATGTTGCAAAAATTGGAAAAATTGAAGAAAGCCACTTTTTTAAGCTAGTTTTAATTTATAAATAATTTTTTTTAAATTTCAAAAAAAAAATTATTTAATAATTAAAAAGTTTTTATTCAATTATATTTCAAAATTCGATGTGGATTCAAATTTGTTACAATTTGATCTGGTTTATTATCCCATAATATAAATTGTAAGGTCATTTACTTGGGGTGATGGGGATGGAACCGCTCTCATGATCGTCCACATGGTCTATGAAAGTAAATTTTGCGCTAAAAGTTGTAAAACTTCATTACAAGAAAAAGCACGAAGACTTACTATTTTCAAAATATGTTTGAAAATCGCCCCCTTTCCCCCTCGTATGTCTAGAGTTAACAAGTTATGCTACGCTCCAGACTCACCCTTTATCAATTTAGAAGTAGCACAATCGAAGGCGTTTCGAATTTAGCTATCTCCCCTCAGCTTTATGATAGTTGATCAAATTCCTGACTTTTCCACAATCTAATTTGTTTAGAAAGTTTGACTTCGGCTTTGTAAATTTGTTTAAATATTCGTTTTAGCGGTATTATTCTGAAATACTATGAAGAGTTGTTATCAATTTAAAATATATATTATTATGAATGTGTACAAATATTTAGTTAAGTACAATATGACGATGGAACCACAGATAACAGTTGTGTTTGTCAAAGTTGTCTTCAAAGAAGTGATAATATGTACCTGTAAATATGATTTATATAAAACAATAATTATGGGCAACTCATTTAGAAGCGCAACCAATAATTTTACTATAAACTCTTGGACTATGGGTCTCATATTTTAGATAATTAATTGACAATATATTATAACTATAGGATAATAACAAAAAATTAACGAAATATTAATAAAATGATCTATAGAAATACAATATAAGTTAGAATCAAATTAAATCAAATTGTAAAGCAATATATTGTAAAATACAAATATTTGGACATTTTTCAGATCACGACCTTTAATTAATTTGTTCTCTGGATATGTTTGTTACTGTCTACTATATATAAGTCTGACATCTATAGTCAACCTTATTATATTTGTTTATTCTTACAAAGACAAACTATGGTATTATACGGTTGAAACCCTTTCCTCTCTATTAATAGGATATCCAAAATAATCCTTCATTTAAGTGTCCTAGAGGAAGTAGTCGATCGACCCCATTCGGTTGGTTTCCAGAATTAGCAGGGCTTCCTCTTCCTTCATATGTACAGAAATAATTGTATGAAACGTTATTGAAAAGCTTATTACATAATAATAATTAGTTCCTAAGCCTCTAACCCAGTTTTAATTAAATAAATTTATGCAAATATCCATACATTTCCTGCACAACAATTATGGCTATTGATTATTGATTTTAAAAAATAATGCAAAAAGACACAACATATTTTAAATGAATAGCAACAATATAAATGTTGGATCAATAAATTTAAAAAAAGTGTTTATTTATTGCTTAGGGGGAGTTTTGCTCATGACGTCATAAAATATAAAACATTGTGTTTATTACTAATCAAAGTTTGAGCATTCTAAACTTTTGATGGTGGTCATTTTCAGATATAACAACTAAAGATTTTTTAAAATGCCTAGTGGTGTTGCTGAGTTGAAATGGGTCAGTTTAATAGAGTTTATAAAAAGTGAGGAAAAATATCAGATATGGCGAAGTGTGTAAGAGAGGCACATAAAAAATATGAAAAGATTTTCCTCTTTTGCATTTTAACAAAAAATAAATAGTTGTAATATTTTCCTTTGATATAATCATTTCATTTCCATTTTATTTATATGTTTTATCTTGTTTTAATAATTTTTGTATATATTTTCAATACATTCTACTTAAATAGAAAAGAGTAGTATAATTATAAACATTATTATAATGATTATTTCACATACAGGCTGGACAAAAACCAGTTAAGAACAACCCTATTGTGACGGCTTACATCTATGAACTGGCAACAAAGAATCGGATTAAGCTGATTAAACCTGACGCTATGCCCGAGTAAGAACAATAATTTGTATTTAACCATTAATATATTATGTCAATATTTATTTAAACTCTGAGTCACTCTGATATTTTAAAGTAACAATTAAAACCGTAGACTAGCAATTCTTCCATTCTTTCAATTCTAAGACATGTCGTATATAGCCTTTCACATATAAATTCAAATTTTTAGACAAATTTGATTGTGGAGAATTCATTTTTACTTAACAGAGACAACTACATTGAATTTGTACGTTGGTATGACGACACACGCTTAATTGTTGGATGGTCGAACAGACATCAGAATGCCAGCTGGATCTGTATCCATTCGATGAAGGCTCCCAAGTGCAAACCGGTTAGTTCCCCAATCTAAATAGATAGAATAACACTAAGTACAGTTATTAACAACAAACAAGTAACATTTCAACAAAAAGAATAAATTCATAACTTTATTAGGTTCATAAAGGTTCAAAATGTAGATAATCATGTTTGGAATATATTTTTAGACCTATTTAATAAACAGGTGTATTTATTGTTTTTAAACTTTTCAGATTTATGGAAAGAATCAACCAGGATGGACTAACTTGGTAATGTTAATGCGTTGTTTTACAATATTAAATGTGGCTCATAATATACTCCTATATAAATGATATATATGGAACAGCATCATCGATCATATAGTTGGATCTTAAATGTATACTTTTTTAAACAATACAAATAATAGCTATATTAATAATCATTTTGAAAATTTCCATTTTTAAATTCAAACATTAAAAAACGGTTTAGATTCGTCAACTGCGTATTGAACTAAATATATATAAAAGTATCAAATGAGCACTGTCATTTTAAAATACACTTTTCTAAGCTGTATTGTCAATTAACCCGGATGAGAATAATATAATTGAAAATTAAATATTGACAACGTAAATTTCTCGAGTGCGGTTGGACATATGTTAATATACGTAATAAAAATAATTTACCTTTGAATTAAGGCCACTAATTTTAACTATGTAGCTTGAATTGACATTAATTTGCTCCAGTTAGTCAGCTTGACTGTACTTAATTAGCTCTTTTGTGACAATTATAACAAAATAATACATTATGTATATATATATATGTTACCATCACTACTTGAAATCAGTCAGAACGCATTCTGACTAGTCAATACCCGTTCGGAAAAAACGGCCTGTCAAAACGTACTGACCAAGCATTTTGTTTATACGCGTAGTGACCGATTTATAAACACTGTATGAATAATTATTAAGTAGTTGCGTTTAATTTATTCTAAAGTATTCTATGAGTGTTTCAACAATTATTAATCGTTTGTTATTGAGTTGTATTCAGCAGGATAATGAGTTCATTAATTTAAACTTGTATCTGATTTGTGTAATATTGTCGTATATACGTTGCATTCTGTGCATCATTATTTTTAAAGTCAGCTATGGAAACCGTCAGACAACATTTTGTATCATCAATATCTGCAAAGACAAATATCGTCTCAGTTAGAACGAAAAATACAATGAAATATTAAATCGTCTTCGTAAGATCTCAACAACAAAGTAAAAATCTGCATCTGATTATAGAATTCTGAGGCGATATAAAATTGTTGAATTTCACAGGGATGGACGAACAACGGCCAAACTGTATAAAAATGGCACCAACCTTCAATTTGTAAGTACGAATGAGATTTGTGAGGCTATTCTCACAATTCACTTGGAAACAGGGCATGCTGGAGGAGACATAATGCATAAAAAAAGACAAGTGATCTGTATGCTAACATTACAAAAGAAAATATAAATACTTACCTTAATTTGTGTGAGACATGCCAACTAAACAATCAAATATTCGTAAATTAGTTATCGTCAAGCCTATTATATCAAATAACTGTAACTCAAGATGTGAAGTAGATTTAATTGACATGCAAAGTCAAAAAGATAGAGAATACCGATTCATCATGAATTATCAAGATCATCTGACCAAATATATCTTCTTCAATTGAACCGCAAGACAACGTCGCTTCTTCAGTTGCAATTCTAAATGCCACAACAGCGAACCCTGTAATTATAAGTTTGACTAATGCTTATTGTCTGCCTATTACATTTATATTCCTAATTAACGTGGATTTTGGTAAATTGATAAATATATGTTGCTATATTTTTCCTAACATCTAGTTACTTATTCTCTCTCTTTGCTACACACACATACTTATACAGTAGAGAATCGATTCTACGCGTAGTGACATCGGTAAAAATCGGTCACTACGCGTATTAACAAAATGTTTAGTCAGAACGCGTTTTGACCGGCCGTTTTGACCGAACGGGCACTGACTACACAAAATGCGTTCTGACTGATTTTCGGGTATTGACGGTAACATATACATTTGAAAACATGTAAATTTCAATCGATGATTATCAAACGCTTTATGTATAACAAATAACCTGGAATAAAATTCTGGAATTTTCAAAAGTGGGGTGACTAAAAATTGTCCTAATATTATCACCCCTTCCCTCTCCCTCCTTCACCACCACAATTATATATATTTAACTATTTGTATATCGGGGTACGTGGGTTTATTGTTGAATTGATTTAAATTATAACAATTTATCCCCTGATGGTGTCTACAAGACGTCATTATTTCAAATAGCATCTTTACTCAAACCACAAATTAACAAACAGTAATTTTGTTGCATTATAAAAATTTATTAATTTTTTTAAAAAAATTTCATAATATTAGAAATCTGATTTTTTTATCCAAAAACTTATTTTTAGCAATCTATATGATCTTAAATATTGAAATGACGTCTATACGTACTTTGTATTTATTTTTAGCTGAAACAAACGAATTTGGAGCCTTTGGCAGATTTGGCAAACGATCAAATATTCACTATTCTTCCGAATTTCGGGAAAGGGGGTGAATATCGCAATATCGCAAAGCTATCAGTGAGGGACACTTTTATTTATCATTACTCTAATGTTTACTTAAGTAACATAAACATATTTAACATTAATTATTAAACAAAAGATACACATAAAACTATGTTATTGAAATAATAATATTTTAAGAAAATGTTTCTTAAATAATGATAAAAAACTATATTAACTCTTTAGAAAAGAGCAACTTTTGCATGCTTAGCGAGTATTGCGATTGTTTAAATTAGGTTTGGTAAAAGCATTTACGAAAAATGTGAATAAAAATAATATAGACAACAAATTATTAAGGATTCTTGAAACTAATTGTTTGATTATTATAATTTATAATTGTTTATTTTAATATGTACGTATTTTCATGTTAAACATTTTTATACATTTTGTAATACTATTATTGAATTGAAAGACTACCTATTTTTTTATTAAATTTTTCCCCTTTTTTGGAAAGCATGAATGTAAAAGTTGGAGTAAATACGTTTTGTTTAGTTAGTGATGATAATAAATCATGTTTTTATATGTCAGCACTAATTATATCTGTTTCAGATTAACAAATTTGTCGAAAAGCCACAATTCATAAGTCCAACAGAATACGACGTTTTAGACATTTTACATTATAGGCCCGATGGTAAAGTCCTCTATTACACTGCTGCTGCACCCCTTCCAATTAACTTGAACCTCTACAGGCAAGTTTCTGAAGCTTTTGACCAAAATACAGGTCGATTTACAAGTGAAAAGTTAATTGAAGAATTTAGTCAAAATTTCGTTTTTAAAACCAAGCTATCTTAGAATATTTTGACTAAAGATATTAAACGTTTTATTCAACTCAAGGATTTTATTAAAAGTAGCGAACGAAAAATAGTTTTTACCGAAAAAATTACCATATATGGTACCCGACCGACTTAGTTTTTAGACTCATAAATCGAACATTTGTTACTGTGTATGTATTGCAAAATTGTGTCGACACAATACAATTTTTACAAGGTCTTCTTTATAATACGTTTTTTTTTATTTAGGCAACATTCTTCTAAAAGTGATCATATTTGTATTAAAAAGGAATTAAAACCCCTGATTCACACGCTTCAATAAAAATGAAAAGACAAACATTGGGTGAAAAAGTTTTCTTAAATTGTTGTCAGAGCTTTCGACAAATCTCGTTTAATAAAATAAAAGTATGAACATTCCAAACATTGTAAATAAATTTCAGATTTAATAAATTAAACAAATTATTAATAATGAAAATGAACAGATACTATAGTAGTAAATTTGTTAAAAAAGTAAATAATAAATAATTACATAAATTCCATTATTAAACTATTCTCTATATACACACATACAGATAGATAGACATATTGTTTTAAATAATGATTTTTGTAATTGAATTCCTCTTATTGATAATTTTGTTTTAATAAAGCAAAAAAATTATTTTTTAAACATACTCAGCTATTTAAATATTCGTGTTTTTCTTATCTATTTTTATAAATTTGTTTGAACTGTGTCGTGACCACTTATTTAATTAAACCTGTTTAAATTGAGTTCATTAAACCAGATCAACTTGAGATAAAACCGTTAATTGTATTTAACAATCAAACAGACAAGGCTAAGTCTCCAAAAGGCAGTTTTTATAACAACAAAAAAGTAACTGTTCCAAATCAATTAAATTTTTAATTTATTTTTAAGTCGACATATCGCACTTACTAATTAAATGTAAAATGTTTCGATAAACCCAATGCGATTAATTAAAATGTTTACTATTTAAAGTCAAAATATCAAAACTTACTGTTACATTTTCTAAAATCTTTTTAGTTTGGTTTTAATTTTAGCTAATGGAAATTATGTTGCAATTATATATACAAAACCTGCTATCTCCATATTTTTCAACGTCAAAAAGTATATTTGTGTTCACTGTTTAAGGCAATGTGTATTACTTGTTATGGGTTACTCAGTAATTCAAACTCAATTATCGATATATTTAATATAGGTATTTACAAAAAAGTATGTGTGCTCAACATACTATACACAAATTCTATAGTTAGAATGTAAGAAACCCAAAGCGTAATGTCGTGTAGCGTATGTGTAGCGTATGTGTAGCGTATGAGAAACTTTTTGCTTGTGATAATAAATTCAAATAATTTGCTTGTAGATATGAATAGAATTCGCGATAATTTAATTTAATTAATTAATAATTTAATTAATAAATTAAGTTCCAATTACTATAATTATGCATATCTTGTAAAATAAATTTGAAAAAATATGAATTTATGCTCTGTATGTACTATAACGTCCCATATATATTCTAATTATTTATTATTTCATCTTATAAAATTCTTATCATAAAATATTACCTTTTTTGGTCTGCAATGGTGAATGGTCCAAGGCTCTACTAGTCTTTGTTGATGCATTCATCATAGTCCTTTTTCAAGCAATATTTTCAGTAACATGATACATTGCGAAATGCTATAAATCCTTTTTATTTGAGAAATCGAACACTTCTTATCTGTTGTATACCAGGCAATGGCCTGCCGAGTCTATCAGCTCGCTGAAAATTTACTTATTGTTCAAGATAATAGAAAACTCGTCTATCTAATTGTTTCGTCACGATTGGGAAGCTACAGGTAGTCAACCTCTTTTTCTTGAATTGAAATTTCGACTGAGCAAATGCGACTGGATCTTTTGAATTAGTTAAAACTAAATTGTCTTTTTACGACACCCAAAGAACGTCCGTCACATTTTTGAACTCTGATGTTTCCCCATAATTACAATGAAGTTCCTCAAGTTTGAAATTAGTTGAAGCGAAAGAAATGATTTTAATGCAATAGCGCGATTTAAATTGCCCAGGGCAACCATCTGTGTATATCGGTGCATTCGTTGAAATGGTTTTTGGGATACAAGACATTGATTACAATGATTCAAAATCATTTCTGTGCTTTGTGTACGAAATGGCTATCATGTTGAGATGAATTTGAGAGAATATTTATATTTTTAAATGAAATATTTGGCTCATCTATAATTGTACTTTCTGGTTTATGTCTATGTAATGCTACAACAAAAAGACTGATATGTGAAGCCTTGAAGGACCAAAGATGCGATTGTTTCCTCTAAAAACTGGACTGACATATTTCACTGAAGTCAGCAATAAACAAAACGTCATTGAGGGCAAGTTTTCTTGCTGATTTCTCAACTGCTGCCCTGCCATCAAGCTCGAAATACATGCTTCGCAAAAGGCTTCCTTTCAATTATAAGTTCGTCCATGAGATCAGTCCCGAATCCATCTTTGCTGATAACTTATTGGTAAATTTGTCCACAAGTATGCCCAGCCGTTTTTCAAATTTTGGAACTGGTAACATTGTCCCATTTGGTCCATGTTACGATAGTTGACGAATTATATTTAGGCGGCATATCTCTAAAGTTCTGAAACGAATATGAAACCACATATATTATTTGAATAATAAGGATATATCGGTATAATAAAGACAGATAGGTATATATAAATATAGGGAGGTATTATTATGAAGTCAGTTTGTTTTACAAGTGACTGAAAATTTGCTACAATTTTTCTCATACGCTACACTTTTACATGCCATTTTGAATGCCCATGAAATTAGGCAATTAAGATTAAAATGAATTTAAAAATCATTTTATGTCATTGAATACTTTTGATTCATTTAAATTTAATAAAGAATGAAATTATTATTTGTGCCTATAACCGCGGGTATAACCGTAGCGAAGATGCTATTAACATACGTTACATAATATGTTAACATATAAAACAAAAAATATGAAATATGGAACAAAAATATATAGTTTATGCCATGTGAATCGCTCACATACTATTATATATACTATTTAAAATTAAAAAATATTATTATTATAGGTTATATATAGATGTAACGTAGGACCGTAGCGTATAATGATAATTATATCTAATTCACTAATTAGAGGGTCATCACTTTTTCTATTTAATTATATTTTTATAATTTTTCTATTGTTCTGTGAAGCTGATATACCGACTACTCATGTAAAACAAAAACATACATTTTATAAAATAAATGTTGCAAAATATGTATTATAAGTGTAGTGTATGAGAAAATCTTCTGTGAAAATTGGAGAAATAAACACACCGCTGTCTGAATGTAATCAATCCATCTTGAAACAGGCAATCTGTAACGACTTATATACTTAAGCAATATTAAATTAATGGATATCACAGTATATTTAGATGGTATAGATAGATATTCGAAATTTAAAAAATAAATGTATGAATATCTTTTGGTCGAAATACCAAAATTAGCGGAGACAGTTAATAACGATTTCATAGACAAGTGATATTCCAATACAACTCCTTCACAAACAATAACAACTATTTCTTACAGGCATGGCTCATGGGTAACTAAAAATAGTCGTTAATGGACGCTGTGATATTGTAGAAAGTTATAATAACTTTAAATCGTAATGCAAATTTCCTATTATTACATGCGGACACACATTTTAACCTAAAATAGACCATTGAAAAGGTCATAGCAAGTTCATTTTTTGACCGATTTTAAACAAATTTACAGAAAATGTGTATTTCAATAGTATCTATCAGAGACTAAAATAATACATTAAATATGTCGAGTGATATTAAAATAATTTACCCAAACGTATATATTTAATCTGAAGACTTAGCCACTACGGCTACAATATTTTGAATTCAATATTATTCTAGGTTCAGCATTGAAAAGAGACTTCTGAAGTGTCTTTCTTGCGGGGACCCAACTTGCACTCACAGTGAATTTTCTTTGAGTAAATCGGGACAGTATTACGTTCAAAAATGTAATGGTCCCAACATGCGATCTTACAAACTTATGGAGATTGAATCGGAAGGTAAATAATAATGAACAATGTTTTTTAATCTATTTAATAACCAATAACATATAATTTACAAAATACAGATGATACAATTATAGAAAGGACAGCTTCAATATACACAGGGCCAGGTTAAGTAACCTGCTGGCTAAATAATGGATCCAGACCGGCAAACTGACCAATATTCTGAATAGTAATAAACGTCCGTGGAGAAATATATCTATATCGATAATCAATGCCAAATTGATGGGCGGAAGCTCAACATTAACTCTAAGATTATTGAAATTTATGAATTAATCAATTAATATTTATTGAAAACCCTCTTTAAAACGAAACTAATATCGTATATAATTGAAATGCGCTCTGGACGTTTTTTAAACAGTTTGCCGGTCTAGATAAATAATATATAAGTCAATGGAATATACACAACAATTTTTTCAATAAGAAATCAATAATTAGAGTCGACAAATATATATTAATGTAAAGCGTTATTGATTATTTAGAGATATGCTATAGTGGGGTTAATCTCTTCTTTGTCAGTCTATGATTCACACATTTTAATTTCTATATACAAAACCGATTTTAATTATTTCTTTGTTGTGTATTGAAGAGATACCATATATTAAATTTGTTCAGGAAAATCTCAGATAGCACAACATATATCATTAAAATCCAACAGAATATAATTTACATAATTTACGTTTGACAAATATGATACATTTATTTTTTCAGCATGGGCATACATTTAAAAAAAACAGCCTAATAATGTCATTGCTATTTTGGAAGACAAGTAAAAGTAAAAGCGTCATTCAATGTCAAGTTCATCTATTTGTTACAGGTCAGACTAAGACTCTTCGAATAATGCTTAATAACACCAAGGCTGAGAAGTTTGTGGCGAAAAAGGCCATTCCTAAAACGATCATAAAAAACTTCACTATTCACAAGGACACAGACGACGAAGTCAATGTCTATGTCAAGTTCTTGCTGCCACCTAACTTCGACAATTCTGGAAGAAAGAAATACCCACTGATTTTATATGTGTGAGTTTTGACTGCACTTGTAATTAATTTAGACGATTATTTTCCTCAAAACTAATTCCTAAAAACATTCCTACAAATAAGTTAAATTTTTGGACCAAGATATTCTATAATGGTCTAGAATTAATCCTTTAGTATTAATGCATATAGCAATAGATTAACAAAACAATAGACATGCCAGATTTATTATGCCAACAGGTGGAATAGCCTGTCGCCTCAACAATCGATTTGTCGACAATAATTAATTATTGATTTGCTACATTAATTGGCAGCTCATTTAAAAAATTAATCAATAACAAAAACGATATTTAGTGTCGAAAATGAATATTAATAAAGAGTTATCATATCGTGGCTTAAATCTATCCTTTGTTAATTTATGCATTTCAGTGGCGGTCCAAGTGTGTATAGGTAGTCTGTAAAATAGTAATGAAACGTCCCCCACCCCCCAAAATATATCAGAATCCCTTTTTGAAAATGATGTTAGACAAGATAAAAATTTGTTTTCTGGAAATCTGTTCACTTTTTTTCTTTAATTTCTCTTTTTATTATCAGATTTAGAAAGAAATATAACAAACATGAAAACATTTTACAAAAAAATTTTATGTAATTTATTATAAATAATGTTTAAAATATATATTAATAATATGACATTACTAAAGTCATATAAAATCTACTTCACAAAAAAATCATGATATGTTAATCGTGATTAAAGGAAGAAGTATAGTATAGAAAACAAACAGTGAACAATAGTTAAAGACATCAATTAATATATTTTCCTTAAACATGTATTTTATACACTTGGTGTATAGGACTTTATGTCATAAAATGTCATTTATAA
Source organism: Vannuccia rotundouncinata (assembly GCA_034780395.1). Taxonomy (NCBI): domain Eukaryota; kingdom Metazoa; phylum Platyhelminthes; order Proseriata; family Coelogynoporidae; genus Vannuccia; species Vannuccia rotundouncinata. Next base: position 5,078 of record JAUZNC010015672.1, on the reverse strand, counting down.
CAATTTGAAAATACGAAAAATGTAGCAATTATAAAACTGAAACATTATTTTACCTTATTCACAGCTATTGGTATTGAGAGACTATCGAGAAATTCAGAAAAGGAGTTGTCAAATGGAGGATAGTTCATTGTTCGAAATTTAATTACCTTTATTTTCCAACTTTATTTGAATAAAATAAATATGAAATCGTAATGAAATAGTTGAAATAGTTGAAATAATATAATTTTATAATTTGTATCTAACTATTAAACCAATAGAAAAACAATATTATTATAGCATATAACATTGCAAACTGGCAATTACGAATAATTTTGCTTACTTAATACGCAAATTTAGGTAACATTAGCGATAATAAAATACTTTTTTTATAATAATATGAATAATTATGCTAACAATACGTGGTTTCCAGAATTAATTATTCCAATTTTCTTTATTGGAAACTCCATTTATTCTTTATTTATAGAAATGGTGTAATAGTGATGTCCAATTTTAAAATAAAAGTTTATTCACTTTCGTACGATACCATTATAAAGCTTCGGCTTTACAATTTCAAATGTATGTTTTAAAGAATGATGGTAGGTAATGTAGAATGTAATCAACATTTAATATAGAAAAGACGCGCGCAAATTTATTATAGTTAAAATCTATAAAGTAAAGATGGTATTTTCAGATAGTTATTTTATAAAATATAACTTATGAACTAATGGAACAATAGAATGGATGTCTTTTATGCAAGTGTAGATATGGAGGACCCTTTTTGCAAGTTGTGACTACAAAATATTACGGATTTGATTGGGGCACCTACATGAGCGGAACTCTGGGCATGGTCTATGCAATGGTCGACGTCCAGGGTACCCCAAACCGTGGCCGAAAGTTTGAGCAGAGTATTCGCGGCCGGGCAGGGGAAATTGAGATAAAGGGTCAATACGCGGTGGTTGAGTAAGTTTTCTTTCCCTTTTATGATTGTGGAAGGATATACTACAGTATTTGGATATCTAATTCATATAAGACAAGATTTGCATTTCTTTTAGATATGAAGGATTTAGGGTGGATATATTTAATATGGTATCTATTAGTGTTTTCTAACTTTATTTTATTTATTTCATAACTTTAATTACAATAAGAAAACATAATTATTAATCAAAGTATATATTACATTATAACTATCCAAAACCTAATCTACTATACGGAACATTTTTGTGTTAATATCACATGATAACAAAATTATAAATCATTCTTCACTGAATCATGACAACCATTCAAATTTATACTTTCAAAAATTTAAAACAACATATTCAAATCACTTATTTCAATCATAGATAATATTCAAACAAATACTGTACTTATTAAAGATATAACATATAACCAATAGTAATTCAGTATTTCCACACAAAATATATATTTAAATAATCCAAAAATGAAAAAACTAATTTCATTTCCAAATTTAAAAAAATAATCAAATTAATTCTATGCAACATTCACTAAACTTAATACCAAACTGTTACCATAAAAATCAATTTTATCAAACTTCAACATCTAAATTAGTAATAACAATATTAATTAGTAATTAATAATAAATTAGAAATTAGAAATAACTATATTCGAAGTTTTATTAGATTTTCACTATATTTTGAAAATATTTAATCATTGATTAGAAATTTATAACAATTTACACACAATATTCTTTAAGGCTAATTCGCCACATTGCATCTTCCATAATTGGATCTATGGAATGTATATTACGCTATTTGTGGACCTGATATTTCGTTAACTAACCAATTCAAAAGAAATCAGAAGCAATAACTATATATCTTTAACAATTGTATGTATATCAATTTTATCATTATAGCTTCATATCAATTCATCAATAATTATATATCCGACTCATCAATTATCTTTATATATTCAAATCACATATTTCAATCATAGATAATAATCAATCAAATACTTATTATAGTATATTATCAGTATATCGACGTACGCATAGCTATGATTTTTAATGCATAGCTAAGATTTCCTGTAAATTAATATACTTTATCTAAAGATATTTGAAACAGATATCTTATATATTTCAATTCCCTTGTTATGAAATCGATGCAAGAAAATATAAATCTTGTCTTATATAATGTAATATTTTTTTCTTCGGTATAATATCATAGCATATAACATTGCAAACATCCCAATTATATGAATATTTTTACTTACTTAATGAGCAAATTTAGGTAATAATAGCGATAATAATGTTTGATAATTTCAATATATTTTTCAAAATACAAAATGGCCGGTTATTTAGAGGTTTATAATTTTATAAAAAATCGTATATTTTACATTAAAAAGTTTTGGGCTTAACATTTGAGAACATAAAACCATGCAGAATTACCATTACCAACAATATTTTGTTACTTCTATTTTATTTAAAATTTATTATTATTAAATAAATCGAGTGTAACATATTTTCAAAATCATTTAACCGTTACTTTGTACAATTTAATTAATTTTCTGCATTTAAATATTTTATATCTATGTTTTATTTTTGCTATTTATTGAAAAAAATTGTTTACTGTCTTCTCTGTTCTTAAAAATAGACAAAAATCTATTTAAAAGGAATATAGGCACAGAGCATAGGGACTGTGGATTATACGTTGACAATCGCGTATTAACAAAATTCTATCAATTAGCATGATAAATACAGTTAGGTGACTAGTTTAACTTTTTATTCATAAAAATATGTATGTTTGTTTATTAAATATGACGTATGATGTAAAATAAACAACTGCATGTTTACACATAGTATTGAAAGGTTGTGCCGAAGTCAAAATAATTATACTAAAAAAAAGATTTCAAATTATGTACAACTTTTTGCAAAGGATTCAGAAAAGGATTCAAAACAAGTTTTCAACAGACTGTGGTTCCTTTTAGGCGCGAAAATTGAATTTCCGACAAAATTTATTGATTACTTTCTTACATATATTTATATAAATACTACAATAAACGCTCTTTATATCAGCCTAGTGGCTAGTCCTTTTGATTATTTGCAAACATTTTATTACTATTTTAAACTCAGCCAAAAATTAGTTTATTCCCTGAGAAAATAACATAGACAATACATTAACAGAGTGCTGAATAAATACAAAAAAAAATATCATGAGTAGTATTTTTTTAAATGGTCAAAAAATATTTATTTTAAAAGTGTTTTTATGTTTGTGTTTTATAACCCTTAAATATATATTTTAAGAAATTGTTTTATTACTATTAACATTCTTGTTTATTGTTATGCCAAAATAATTTTAAATAAACTTAGTTATCAGCGGCTTAATCATGGTAGATAAGTTACTCATTGAATCAGTTTAAATTTTGTCAAGCTAATGCGCATACAATTTGTTTTAATCTGGTGCAAACTTTAATAACTAGGTATGAGTAATCAATGTATAGTCAATAAAACACAATGTATAATAAAACGGACAAATTTAGTTCTTGATATTAAATCAAACATATTTTATAAACGTATTTTTTGAATAATAAATTATCATGCTAAAATATCATTATTCTTGATGGAATTTTGTTAATACGTGATTGTCAAAGTATAATCAACAGTCTAATATACACTGTGCCTATATCACTTTGAAATAGTATTTTGTATAGGTATATTTTAAGAAAAGATCAGATAGTAAAAAAAATTCAAATAAATAATAACAATAAAATATATTCAATATAATTTTTAATTCTATTGTACAGAAAATTATCTAAATTGTACAAAATAACGGTTCCGATGTTGTTCTACTATTTATTGATTTTATATGTCATTTTATACTAAACTTTATAATCAATTTAAAATAAAATAAAAGTAAAATATAGTTTGTACGATGTCTTCTGTTATAATATGTTGGCCATTCTACTCTTAAATTAACATGTACGAATTTTTACGTCTATTTAAGCTGACATTTTGTCTTGGTCAATATGTACATTTTTTGGAGCATGAGATATTTTTGTTCTCTATGCTCATAAATGTCCATACCAAAATTTGCGCTTTTTTCCGACATGTAACGATTCTGTCCATTTTTGCACGTTAACGACCTCACTAACTGTATAGTGGGATATATTAGTTTGGAAATGCTAAAATATTTATATTTAATTTGAAAATACTTTTTTTTTCATAAAATAATTGTGGTAATGAATTATTTATGATTACTTTATTATTGTTTTTTTAATTTACGTAACCTCCCATAATGCATTTGATTGATATTATAATTTGTATGTTTAATTAAATAATGGATAATAAAAAGTATAAATTATATATTCAGAGAACTTGCAAAGGAGTCTTATATTGACAAAGGAAAGATTGGAACCTTTGGTTGGGTAAGTAATGAATAATCCCCTATAGATAATTGTTTATGTTAAAAAAATGTATATATAAATATTAATTACTAATTATATCCATATCTTTTAAAATTGGAAAACTCGTCATTTTTTTAAAACAATTCTATTACTCAGATATCGCGATAGAATATATATGAATTCCTTAAAAAACATGTGTAACCAGTAATGTATAACATGGGGGACAAATCTAAGAAAGCCTTTTAGTAAAAAAAATCTAAATAAAGTGGATAATGAAAGTTATACATACATTGGATATATTACCTAAGGAAAGTATGTAATAATCGTGTAATTCAGATTTTTAAAAAAGACAATAATTGGCAAACATAATTAACTATTATAGAATTTATAAATTCTATTTTTAAAAGTGACACTGTATTTCACATTTTTACAATTACTGGAAACCAGTATAAATTTTATTTACTGATCCTTTATTTCAGTCATATGGTGGTTTTGCGGTCGGACATTTATTAGGATTGGAAAACAATGAACTGATTCGGTGTGGAATCTCCGTTGCTCCTGTCACTGATTTCCGATATTATGGTAGGAAAAAGTACAATTCAATAAAATACCATACAATGCAACGAATACAATACAAATACAATACACTACAATACACTACAATACACTACAATACAATACAATACAATACAATACAATACAATACAATACAATACAATACAATACAATACAATACAATACAA
>JAUZNC010015671.1:0-70935 GCA_034780395.1 Vannuccia rotundouncinata | reverse complement strand
TAAAAATATAAGTGGGGTGTTATAACACCCCACTGGTAAACAACGTTAGTTATTTTCCTGGTATGTTGAGGGTTAATCATATTTTCAAAAAAATTAAAACAAATAATTGCCACACAAAATAAACAAATTAGAAAGTTATAAAAATAAATATGATATAAACGACGAAGTTGTGAATGAAGTGATAGCAACCACAGTCATTATTGGAACAATAGTATATCACATTTGACTAAAGTTTTGACCAATTACATATCATATAAATAAAATAAAGAATCACCACACGGACTATTACTTATGGAACAACTGAAATAACATTCTCCTTTGACTTCGTGGTCGCCTTGATGTGTGGTACTGTAGTGTTGGAACTTGTACTTGGAATACTAAAATCAATTTAATATCATGGTAATGAGATAAAATTACCTATAAAAATACCAATCCTAAATTGTTTACGGAGAAAAAATGTAACTCAAAAACTCAAAAATTAAGGCAACAGATTTCTTAGAATCACCACACTACTTCTCCAGTCTGCAAAAAATATAGTTTCACTTTTATTCACAGTCTTATTCAGATGAATCACAATTTATTCTGTTCTAAGCTGTTCTGCACCAGAATATATAAGGGACATCATAATAAGCATCATATGTGAACTGAACTCTACATAATATTAAATACATGGACGATACATTAAATATTACGAAGTCAAGTAATATTAGTTATAATTATTATATACACACAGTCAATCAATAATAGTTAGGTAATCTAAAGACGTCTGTCTACCTTTACTCAAAATAAAAGTCAAAAAATGGCCTAAATTAAATAAAATTCATTTTATATAGTAAAAATTGACAATTTAATTTTTTGAGGAAACTAAGTGACAAATCGTTCCAATTTTTTGTATGTAGTCTATTTAATGTATTCTAAACATTGTATTAAAAGGTAAAAGTTGTCTCTCAAAAAAATTACCTATATTTCAAAAATTGTCCATGTTCAAAATATTTTTTTATGAATCAATTAAGTAATTGCTTAGTTCTTTTAATACATGCTACAGAGTAAAGAGTTAGCTATCGTTTAAGCTAACTAACTTTGTTATTAACCATTACAGACGCTTATAAGACCAAATCTAAAATGGTTTTATTTATAAGAAATTGACCAAAGATAATTACATTTTTTGCAGAATAATGTACAAGAGGATGAGAGCTTTCAAACAATGTATGCTAAATATCAATATTGGGGGGTTTAAAAAATTTCAAAATGGTCGGTAAGATGCCAATTACCATTTTTTTGGATGCCAATTGCACCGAACATACCCCTAAATAAGATAAAATGTATACAATAAAAAGATTAATTAACTTATATAACAAAAGTAAGTAAATGAACCATATAGTTTATAAATCATAATTTCTAAACCATATTACTTTTAAACCATAAATAAACCACATTTTAGACCATTTTGATTAAGAGTGTATTTATACAAAAGGAAGTAAATACCACAATAAGAACAACTGCCATCTTGTGACCCTAACACAAGCTGTTGATTTTAGCAGAAGCAGCAGATATGATCTCAGTAATGTCAGAAAACAACAGGAGCAAAAACTCTTGAACTGGAGCAGGTAAAAGGGCAAGCTTTACTTCCTTTGGCTTGATGAGATAAAAATCTTTTTTCAGTTCAATAGATTTCTGCTGCTCAAAAGCAGCCTTTATCTGGTGTTTTCTACCCATTGTAAACTGCACATTTCTGAAGTTTTTTGATGTAGTTGCAGATTGTTTTGTAACTTGATGCACAGCTTCTTTTCAAATTCTAGAAAACAAACTCAAAAATCTAAATGTTTTTACACAGTAAGGATGGTGCAAGACTCAATAAGAAATACCATTTTGAAGGCTGTGATGTGATTGTTACAGATAGCTTGAAATGTTAACAAATCTGATGGTTTCATTTTTAGGGCAAAAAGTAAAATAAAACAGTTGTCTCAGTACAACCCACAAATTCCAAGCTGGATCTCCACCTAGAAAGTATTGTTGGAAGAGCAAACCAAATAGTCGAAGTAGGCACATAATCTGAGATGTTTTGCCCTTACATTTCAGTTTTGAAGGCACAGAAATTGGATTTGGTCTTTTAGATTTATCATTGCCAGTGAAAGAAAAACTAGACAATCGGAAATTTACATCCTTCCAAGAAATAAAATTGTGTTGAACAGCATATTCGAGAATAAGTGACATCTCCTTGGTAGCAAAACCCTCTAGCACGTCATGCATTGGGTCAGGAGGCAATGAATCAATAGGATGGAACTCTGAAATGACACTGAAGGGTGAGGTCCTCTAATGCCATAAACTGTACTCAAAAAATGGTTCTTTTCGTTTTTTGCAGTCTGTTTTCCAACTTGGCTTTGGAACACAAGAATTGCAATCTGCAATATCAGTTATGTTTTTGTTTACTAAAGCTTTCTACAAACCCACCAATGCAGTGGGAAGCCAGGTTATCTGCCATGAAATACAAAAACTTAATTTTGACAACATTCTCATTAACTCTCAGGCCATATTGCTCTAATCTTTTCTAATCACCAACGAATTGTTCGAGAATAGTATCCAAGCTATGTTTTTTGTAAATCGAAGCTGGTGATATAAGTATTACGTTCTGGTGGCATGTCTTACTACAAAACGGTTTGTCAATATTCACAATGGAATAGTAAAGGGCAAATGTTTTATGTTTAACCTGATCGTAGAGGGTTTGGATTTGATCCAAAATCATCACAAAATAATAAGATGTAGATAGTGTTAGGATCAAAAGAACAGTTATCTTTTAAAAAATTTCCATGACCAACAGAAAGTTTAGAATCTTGAATTTTGTTGTTGAAGTCCATTATTTCAGCCTGCATTCGAGGTTCTTGCAAATAACTTCTTAAATTCTCTTCAAATGGGACATAAATATAACTTGCTTTTCCTAAAGATACTTTTATAGCTGCAAAATGATAACAGCATGATAGCTTTACACTCCCCTAATCCCTGAAGAAGCTCATCTTCATCAATAATGAGTTTGTCTGAGTATCTAACTGCAAATTCAATTGCATTATCACATAGTTTAGCATTGACGGAAAGAAAGGAAGATAAAAGTCCATTAATACATAAAATTAACACTTTAAACACAGAAAAAAATACTCTTATTTGGTTAAACCTATCCATACCAAGGAGGGGGCTCAATCTGATCATGCTTTTTTGATTTTACTTAAGTTTTTAAATACAAAACACAGCAACATAAGGTTCACAGTCTTCATATTATTATGTTTCACAACATTAAAGACCATTTTGTTTTTATTTCTCCAAAGACAGTTCTCCAAAGACATAAACATATTTATATTTATAAAATAAGCTGACGGATAAAAAACTGAAAAACCATCTGAGTGTACAATGTTATTAATAAAGGCTAAAAATATTATTTTTTATGAATTTTATGATAATATAATGAGGGTAATAAATTAAAACTGAAAAACTCTAATATGTCATATTTCTTAGATATACACATTAAAAAAATTTTAATTTTGTCAAATATGTCATGTGAGAGGACTCAATTGAAGGTCGTTCATGAGAAGACTCAACTGAAGGTTGAAAAAGTAACTCTTGTAGAGCTAAAAGGATAGATAAACGATTCATAACATAAACATGTTATTAGATAAAAATGCATACTTGAATTATTTGAGTTTATCTGCAAATGCGTAATTTTTACTATTCTTGATAACATAGTTTTTCTCGCAGTTGCGTTGGTGTGGTGTAATGCATCGGACATGTTATCGATCTTGTATCGTTTGGCCTTCGTCTCAGAATACCTGATTTAATATATAGTATAATGAAGCAAATTAATTATATAATATTGACGTCCGAAGTGCAAACTATCGAATTCCGAAATTGAAATAAATAAATTATCGATAAAATAAAAATTATAAGTTGAAAACATTATTATATGTACCAGAAAATCATGCGTTTTAACAATGTATTGAATTAAACAACTATGTATTTCTAACAAATCAATTTAATCAGTTTTAAAAGAAATTCCAAAGTTTTATTTTTTTTAATACAAGAAAAAATGTATTTAGATCTTTTTAAATATTATTTAAATACAAATTAAATTAGATGCCACTTTTTCTGAAATAAGAACACAAATATAGACAGAAAAATATTCACATATTACTTATATATAACCTAAAAATATTATTCATACGTTTTAGCATTTCTTTCAAAATTTGTAGATCAATTAATTAAATTGAATCAAAATAATAGATTGTTATGTCTTAGTTTATTATATAATTAAATGGTCTTACAGTGTATTTTTCCCCACAATACTCTCACTTGTACAACCAACAAGAGAAGATATTCGCTCCAGCTTCTCTCCATCAGCTTTACAGAACAAAGGCATATTTAGCCAAACTTGATAGTCCAGAATATGTGTGGGTAGGTACGCATGGACAAGCGTCTCCAAATTATTTTGAGCTCTTGTGTTTGCCGCTTATTTTGATCATAGCAAATCTCCTGGTTTTTACGGCAGTTACCAGGTCATTTTCTTTAATATTGCGAAAAGGCACATTCCTTATTAGACCGAAGGCTACGATCATCAAGAGACTAAGATTTCTGCAACTAAAGTAAAAAAAGGAAACAAATCATTTAGCAAAAGTGTATATTTTAACTTTCAGCGATTCTTCGTTATTACTATTCGTTTATATTATATACAGGATGGCCCCATAATTAACCGATATACATTTTATTTGAAGTTGTGTTTGTTTAAATTGATAAACAATAGTGTTTTGTTGACCTTGACACATATGAGAGGAAATTAATGTTCCCAGTACAACGCTACAGAACATAATGAAAAAGCTCTGTCTGAAGGTGGGACGTCTAATATTATTGCAAAAGCTCAACGAAAACGATCTTGATCACCATTTGCAGTTCTTCAACGAATTTGAGATGGTGGATACTAACTAAATTCCAACCCTCCATCAACTCTGTTAAAATTAACTCAGTATAGTTTGTTAATTCAACTTACGCAACAAATCCTTTCGATATGTTGTTGACTTCTGGGATAAAGTTTAGGATTTTTCGCATCTCAGACATCTGACAAGATTTTCTTCTATCAGCGATTTTCGACGGACTAAGTCCTCTGGGCAATGTGCTCGAAATTTCCTAATCTGAAATAAGTAATGTTAAAACTAATGTTAATATGAGTTTTTCCACAACGCATATTTTTGCGTTTTTTAAATACAATATAAATAATTGTTGTTAAGAAATTTATTTTTCATTATATCTTAATTCATTATATTTTATAATCTGAATTTTATAATACCATTGGTAAAAGGTTATATGAACATTCAAAATTACCTTTTCAATCGAGGCATTTAGATATACTGAAGTGAGTTCAGAAGTAAATTCGGAATTAGCTGCCCCATTGTCCAAAATAAACTTGAGAGAGTTGCAGAGAGTGACAAAATGGGTACAAGACGTTATGTTCGCATTGTTGCGACACACAAAATGGATAAATAAATCTGCATCTACTAAGGCAGTTGCAGCAGGACGAATTCCCAAAGAGAAACAAACCTGAGAAGAATATCAAAATATACAATAGATAATTTAGTTTTAATTACATCGTCGAATGCACAAAATTTTATCACAAGTTTAAAATAATAACGTATCAACAATTAAGAATGTGTTTTTATACCATTTAGTGTGTCTTATCGCCCACAATTTTGAAAGTTTGACTGTTCCACTGTTCTTTTTTTTTCTTTTTGCCAATCGGGTTTCTCAGATAACTGGAAACCATATTTCCTTAATCTTTCGAAAGATCCTGAACGGTTCTTGGGAAATTGTATGTTTTGAAATGATCGTCTACAACCCTCAGACACGAAATATCATATTTTTCAGTTAATCGGTTTGTGATACCATTTAAAATTATACCAGTAGCCGAATTTTCAAAACGGTCAACGTCTTCTTCATCATTTGGTGTTAAATTTACAATCTCAATGTTCATTTGGCCGGGTTTGTTTCTGACATGGTCACCTTTGCTCACCTAATATGAAACACAACATAAGTTAATAAATATTTACAACATTTTAAGTAACTTTCTCATATAATCAATGCGTACTTTTTATGCATACCAGTTCATACAAGTTGAATTAACCAAAAAACTATTTTTAAAACGAAATATAAATTATTAAAAAAATTAAAAATAGAAATTCTGAACGATATACTTTTTATTTACTTACTTTTACATGGCAAACTGGACATTCTTTTTATTGTCACAATGTCTCTTTGGACATCAGTTTCCTGTACTCGGGATAGTCGTATAACCTTTAACATTTCTTGGAGCTTTTCTGGTTGTAATTTGTGTACTGTTTTTAAGTGTCTAGATTCTGTCACAAACAGGGCAAGAAAATAACGTTCTTAAAAACCCATCCTTTCTTGAAAGGGCTCCTACAGAGCATGCTTGAGTCATACAGGTTTTGAAAGTGCTGTTTTTTATAGAGTTTAGAGAATTGTAAATCCTGCAACGAACAAAAAACAAACCACCGTTTGAAAATATAACACAATACAAAATATAGTTTTAATAATTTAAAGATACGATTGTAACTTTAAAAAACTATAAAAATTCCAAGTTTACTTGAAAAATTATATATAACGGGTTTAATACCTCAAATTGGCAAACAAAACTAATATTGCAAAATATAAAATTATGAGAAGCAACAATTAATTAATCATGGTCACAATTTTTGTCATTTTTATAGCAATGTCTACTTAATTAACAATTCTCGTATTTAAAAGTTAATTTTCATTAAAAAAATATCTTTTAAGAGGATGGTTTTCGTATTTATAATTAAATTTGATCATGTGTATGTACTATTAGAAAGAAAGAAATTACAATAGTATACCTATAATAGTAAAATGACAACAACAAAAAATTGATATTTTTTTTTTTAATTGTTAAATTATTAAATTTCTTTTATAAATTTGTGATAGTATATTAATCAATTATTATTACATATTCAATTGGTATAATTTCATTGTAACATCACTATGGATTATTAATTATAATATAATATTAATATAATATTAAAAACTACATTTAAAAATAACATTTTTATAATGTATTTATTATAATTTAATAATATAACTGTTACATAATTGTAGAATTAAATACAATGAGGTAAACAAAGAACAAATATAAATATGTTTATCAATGATAGTTATCAACATCTCTTTCATTCTTACAAATGCACTTATTAATTTTGGACCAGACATATTGGCCCATTGTTTAGCACAAATCTCTGTCAATCAGTTAAGGTCGTATCTGCCTGCTGTGCTACTTGAGGATGCAGAATAAGTTTCTTTTGTAGGGCGCTTATTTAATCAATAGATATGGATTAACAAGGCATATAAACTAGTTTGAATTAAAAAATTTATGTTGTGTAACTTTACAAACACTTTATTGTATTTTCAAGTGACCAGAGAAGCCAATAATAACATTTATTTAATTATATACATTTATCTATTACTAGATGTTATAAAAGAAGCTCATTTATCAGCTCATGCTTCCATTGACAAAATTAAGAATTTTTTTCTTTTTCCTAATAATAATAAATGATAAAATGAATAGATATTTTACAAATTTTGAATGCATATTTTACTGATTATACTTATATATAGAACATATTAAATTACATGTATTATTTTTAAACATTATGTGTAATATACATTTTTGTCCATATCATTAAAAGAATGTCACACAAGGTAAACTGAAAGAGCAGATTTCCCATACAGCATATTAGAGAATTACACAACTCTCATGAATACTTGGGATGAGTCATTAATGGCATCTAAAGATACAGAAATGAAAGCTAGAATCCAGTGAGTTTTGTCATAGATGCCAAACTATCAGATGTGTATTGGTTTATTTCTTGCTGAATATATTCTATGTCATTCAGATAGTTTGAGCCAAACACTTCAATACAAAGCTATGTGAGCCAAAGAAGTTGTGAAAAACACCTTGAAAGCATTCGATCAGATATATTCAGAAAAATAAGTTAACTTATTAGTAAAAATAACTCAGGAAGTAATAAGTTCCAAGAAGGTATGAATATGGATTATCTGGTGGAAATTTTCATGAAACCACGCACAAAGGTATACTTTGATTTATATATAGCACCAAATATATTTTGAAGCCTTGGATCTCCCAATAAATAACATCTGGGACAGATTTAATCAGCCTGTCTACAAGCAACATTTGCAACTGCTGACAAAAGCTTGTAACAATGTATTGTTTGAAGATGAGCAAGCAGCCTTCTACAAATAAGAATTTAATAATAACATGTTGTCAACTCATTTAAATTATTTCTGAGAGAATTCCAACAAGAAGCCATTGCCAATCTTCGATATTAAAAATATTTTTCTTTCACTTAAAATAAGTAAATGGTTACTGATAAATTTCATTTTAATTTTTGTTGTACTAATGTATTTTCACTATCGATTTATGAAATTTACCATGATTTAATCTGTTTATTTAGTTTATTTTGTCTAATTTTTGTTCAATTATTTTCAGATTACAATTTTTAAATGAAGCAGACAACTTTATTGAAATCATGGTCAAATTCTCAAAGTCAATCCAACTCCAATAAGAAAATCCAAAAAAGCAATGATAATCCTCCAACTGATATAATTAATTTGGACTCCGATGAAGACCCAGATGACAAATTGTTGGCCCAAGCAATGGAAGAATCATTGAAACTTTATCAGCAACAACAACAATCGATAATACAGCCTAGTCCACTTTTTAACGAAAACACTTACAGTTCTCCTAAAAACACGAACAAGGCAAGCACAAGCACATTTTTCCAACAAAAAACAACTCCAATTCGAATGGTTGATAATCATCCCGTCTTAGCTAAAGCGAAATTACGTCACAATTTCCAACCCACGTCGAACGATTCAGCCAACCTATCGGGATTTGACTCTGATGCAGGAAAAACTTGGATTTACTCAATGAATTTTCCTGTACGCGACTATCAGTTCAAAATAACACAGGAATGTCTCTTCAGAAATACTCTTGTTTGTTTGCCAACGGGTCTTGGAAAGACATTTATTGCCTCGGTTGTCATTTATAATTTTTACCGATGGTATCCAGGACGAAAGATTATCTTCATGGCCCCAACACGACCACTAGTAACACAACAGTTAGAAGCTTGCTACAAAGTTACCGGTATTCCAGAAGAATGCACAATAGAATTGACTGGTTCTATTCATCCTGATACGCGACGAAAACTGTGGCAAGAAAAACGCGTATTTTTTCTTACCCCGCAAGTAGTAGTGAACGATCTCATAAGTGGTACTTGTTTACCCGAATATTTCTGTTGTCTCGTGTTTGACGAGGCGCATAGGGCAACGGGTAATTATTCCTATTGTCAGTTAATTTGGCAGTTAACAAATAGAGGGAATCGACAGTTTCGGGTGTTGGCTCTCACTGCAACACCAGGAAGTGATTTGAAAACGGTTCAGGATGTTATCAACAATCTTCTTATTTCGCATATAGAGCTAAGAAACGATAATAGTGCCGATATTCAAAGGTACTCGTTTGCAAGAAACGTTGAAAAGGTCGTGGTACCTCTCGGAAAAGAATTGACTGCATTCAAGTCACGATTAATGAAAATCGTTGAAGGAGTCATTAACCGATTAAAAATGAGAAAAGCGATATGGCCTCGACAGAATGCCAGCAATCTTTCCAAATTTATGTTAATAAAACAACGCGAAGAATTTTTCAAAGGCGGACAAAGCAATCTGACCAATGTTGAACTTGGCTTTGTTCAACGAGATTTTTCTGTAGGTACAACACTATTCCATGCTCTGGAACTTCTGCAGCAACATGGTTTAAGGCCCATGTTTTTATTCTTAGATGGTGTATTAAAAGGGGAAAAGGGTTCATTTGTTGCAAAGCAAGAACTGGGGAAAATTCAAGACTTTGCTGATCTCTGGGACGAACTGGAGACCCGTTTTCGGGGAAACCCAGATAGTAGTTTCAATCCCATGTCGACACAAGCTCCCTTTGTGGGTGGACATCCGAAATTGATTAAACTCGAGGAAATTATTATGAGTCATTTTCAACAATATAAAAATATGGAAGATCATTCACAGACAAAAGTGATCATCTTCAGTCAATTTCGGGACTCTGTGAATGAGATCATGCATTTGCTTAAGCAGAAACGCCCACTTATTCGCCCGATGTGTTTTATTGGACAAAGTTCGGCAGGAAAAAATGCCAAAGGTTATACTCAGAAAGATCAGATGCGTGTGATGCAGGAATTCCGTGAAGGGGCTTATAACACTCTGGTTTCAACCTGTATCGGTGAAGAAGGATTAGATATCGGTGAAGTTGATCTTATTATATGTTTTGATACTCAGAAGTCACCAATACGTATGATTCAACGTATGGGTCGAACAGGTCGAAAACGCCAGGGTAAGGTTATAATGTTACTGACAGAAGGTAAAGAACAACAGAACTATTCCACAAGTTTATCTAAAAAGAGTTCTGTCGACAAAGCAATAATTGATAATTGTCGACAAATAAAGTTTTACCCTGACAACCCTCACATGGTTCCTATTGGTACACATCCGCAACCACTGATACAAAACATAGAAGTGGCTACAAGGGTGGGGCGTCCAGGAAAATCTCGTCAAAGCACACTTCCAGGTCTTGTTTACTCTGGCAAAATACCCTCTAAAAAATCTGTTGGGTTCCAATTAACAGACGAAATGATCGCTCATGTCACAAATGTTGGCATTGAAGATGTGAAACTTTTGCCTCTGAAAAGAAATAAACTTATCTCACTAAGCAAAGAGGACAATGACCATGCTCTAGGTGAAGATCGTTCAACAGCGTACAACATTAATAAGAAATATAAAGAGAATTATTTAAGTATGCAAGAAACTAATTTGATAGGTCATTCCAACGTAACGTTTCATTTTACTTCTGTTTGTCGCCTTCTTGAAGAACATCGTCGTGGGAAAACGTGTATTATGTACCATGCTTTAGGACTTCGAACTGTCGATATGGATGATCCTTTATCTCAAGTTGCAACTCAACCTGATCCCCTCTCGCCTATTCGTATTGCTCAGATGTCCCTATCCAGAGTTCTTGGTAGTGACGATGAAGATTTTGATGTAGGACTAAAAACAAAGAAACAGAAAAGATCCGGTGAAAAAAGTCACAATAATAATAAAACTGTAACAGAGGTAACTACCAACAAATCTAGATCAGCAATTGAATTCGCTTCCCCTGTATTTGGACAATCACAGGCCATGACTGTTACTTGTGATATGACAAATTTAGTAGATAATTTGGGATCAGTGTTTTGTTTTGTCAATGACCATGCATATATTTCTGGTGGAGTTGGCGAGGTATTCAATCCTCCTTCTGAAATTGAAAGAAACAATCTCATATCAGATCTTATCAAAGAAGACTTTTCGCTTTCTCAATTTGATTTATTAGATTTTTTTCAATCTTTCAAATCTTCAAAAATGCCTTTTTCTGATTCAGTTCTTGAAATTCAGAACTCTGATCGAGTTTCTCCTCATGAATCTAATTCTAATGATTTACAAAATATTTCACCAGTTCAACAACCTTTTGAACAACCCATTCTCAATTTTGATGCATTAGAATTGATCGAAATAAATAACATAATGCACATTGCAGAGAACGAAAAAAATTCTTTTCATGCGTCACATGAAGGAGATTTATCTGAGAACTCGAAAGAAATCATTTTTTCTGGAAGAAGCAATGATTGCTTATCACCTGTGCAATGCCCAAGTCAGAATAGTTTCCACTTTGAAATTACAAGTACAAAAATTCCACATGAAAAGCTGTTACCGTCTAATTTGAATCGAAATGAAAGTAATATTTCAAATATAAAAAATTCAAATTCTTGTTTAAAATCAAACCAGATCATGTTTGATCAGTCTATGACTCCAATCAAATCTAAACTTCTCTCTTGTTTTGACTTAAATGAAACAACTAGCAACAAAATACAAGGTTGGTTGCCAACTAACGATTCTGTTAATGGCAGTGATTTTGACTTGAGTATCGAAATTTCTGAGTCGAATGCGGTAAATTCTCCTGTTAATATCGATCTAGGACTCACAAATCAGATTGATTCTAATTCGCAACCGGTTTCCCCAAGCTTTTTGGGTATATCAAAACCATTACAGCCTTCTAACCAAGCACCCGATTCGATTAAATCTTCGTCTAGAATTGCGCCTTGTAATACTTCAAAATTTGGCATGAACGACAGCGTTGATGCATTTCTTATGCTCGTTGATTGTGATGCTTTAATGGCTGAGACAAGCGGAACAGACACGTCTAGGACTGATTTTCAAAAAACCTCGAACAATACGACTAAACCATTCTCTTCCAACTTCCAAGTCGATTCAAGTGAAAACTTTATGTTAACACAGTCCGGTTTTTCAGATTCCACTCAAGTGAGCATGACTCAAGCGCACAAAATATTAGACGAATCTAATCTCATGAGTGCAATAAAGCCAACTCAGAAATGTATCAATTCCTCGGTTGTTGACGCTTGCAATGATGAAAATACTTCTGGTATTCCATTTAATGTTACCTCGAATAAGGTCGATGTTTCTTTGAAGAATACTTCTCCGATCATATCAAATCGCGTTTCCATTTCGCCGAATATATTTAAAACGCCTCTTACTGTCAAAACAAATAAATCTGCGCATAATGATCACCTAGCAAAAGTTGAGGTACCTGCTAAAAACAAACTTCTTTCTTGTTTTGACGTACCTGAAACTTCTATCAATAAAAGCAATTCTTGGATTCATTCTAGCTTTTCAGATTCTATTAAAATTCATGATTTTAACTTTGGAATTAATACTTTGGAAACTGAAAACGGCATTCTATCTGAAAATCAAAATTCTCTCGAAACTAGTTGTACTGATTCTCCGCCTACTTCTCCAAGTATTTTAACAACCTCAAAATCAAAAGTTCGACTAATCACAAATCCGGTACAATATGATAACTTGACCTGTTCAACTAAAGATAGTCGGAAACGGTCCAGAGACATTGTTTATTCATTTTCAACAACCAAACTGGATGATTGTTCTAAGAATACTCCTAAAAAAAGGGGGGTGGATATTAATCCACGCTACAAGAATAAGCTCGGTGCTGCTTTCGAAACCAGCAATAATATTGGTTCAAGTCAAGGTTTTTCTCTGTCCCAAACTGAATCTAATTTGGAGGAAGAATTTATTCGTTCATCAAAGAAACGAAAACTTAACATCCTTTCTGATACAATGCTAGCTGATACTTGTGAACATTTAGATGATCAAGATAATGATGACTTTATAGAAAGGAAAAAGAGTATTGAAAAGAGTCCTTTGGTTCAGAAGAGAAAAAAGAAGAAATCAGATGTGATGAAATCATTAGCAAGACCCTATTTCCTGAGTCAGGCCGGTTTTTCAACAGATGAAGAACAGTCTTCGGAAAATGAAAACTCTCAACAGCTTGACGAATACGATGCAAGTTTTGTGGATGATGATAATGAGGATGAATCGTCAGATATGAAACAGGTTTACCTCCAATCAGTACGAAGTCCAGTTCAGGGTGCTAGATCTGGTGGTGGATTTTTGATTCGTCCATTGCAACCTATCGGCGAAATGGATTGGATTTATTCACAGAATCCAATGTTGGAGACCCAGGAAAATACTTATCTTAAGGACAGCTTTTGTGTGAGTAGTTCTGCGGATGAACCTAGTCCCTTACGGCCCAAGAAGTCAAAGAAAAGGCAACTTAAGACGTCAGGAACTCGAAGAAAGAGAGTTCGATGTCAGGATACCTCTTCAAGTCAACATAATTCAAGTTCAGAGGACTTTTTATAACGATAACTATTAGCATTGTATATGTTAAAATCTCATCCTGGTGAGCATCATTATTTGTTACATTTAAAAATTATTTATATCATTACTTTATCATCAACTATATTTATGTCATTAATTTTTAATATTTTTTTCAATAATTAAAATATTATTACAGTTTGTTTTATATAATATAATGCCTATACTACTATATATTTACTCAGTAGTAGTTATAAACAAGTAAACATATTTATTCTATATATATATTATTTTCAAAAATTTTGACCGACCTTGTTATAAAATTTAAACTTTAAAAAATTATTAATTAGTATTAAAATTATCATACAATAATTATATCAATGCTGTCGTATATCTAGCAAGCGTATAGTTAAATAATACCAATTAACAAATAACATTATAAACCTCATGTTCTATGCCTTATATACGTCACAAATAACACATTTTTAAAAATACAAATAAGTAGGAAATGTCTGTTAGTGATCATATAAAAAGATATAATTTTTAAAAATTTCGGCCTAATTTTCACTAAAGTATCTGTATTCTTTTTCACTTTTCTCTCCAATAATTTTAAATGTCTATTTTTGTTGGTTGGAACCATAGAAATAAATAAATATCTTTTTATAGTCCTTATAATATATATTTATATGTTTTATATCTGTATGAATGGTACGCTAAATAGTTAATACCAACGCTTTATATTAAATTTGAAGATCATAAGGATAATATATTTCTATCCCAAATTTGTTCAAACACATTTCTATATCTTGACTTCTATTTAACGTATTTGTTCAATTCTGAATTATGTTTCATTGTGTTCAGCTACATTGCTTCATAATGTGGACATCAAAATATCGTGAGGCGCCTAAGTAAAAGTGAGCGTAAACTCAGTGAATAAATATTATGCAATGTTGCGAGTATAATGACCTTTTAGTTGATAATATTGCGTCATTGTCTTATACCATCAACATACCTTCTTTATACTAAGTCCACACGATACGATTATCATAATTTTTATAGGAAACGGTTAAATGAAACCATCTACACGAGTTTGATATTCTTTTATTTCCAAATTTGTTGAGAGAGTGTACCGTTAATTTTACATGTAATGAAACTAATTTTAAGACGCGCGAATAAAACGATTTAGCAAAAGGAAAATTCTTTATCGCAAAATATAACTGAATTACTCCTGATATCTGAATTAGACTTTTTAAGTTACCTAAGACGCCTAATATCTATTTACAGATTCCCCGATCTGAAGTGTGTCAATCAACTGTCTTTGCTCCGTGGACTCTTATACAGCTGTTCCACTCATCAGAGGCATAAAATCTGTATAACAATGAAGTGACCCAGGAGGATCTAATAACACAACTTAGCAGATACTCAACTACATTCGACTGCAAACGGAAGCAATTATCAATACATGTTTCGACACAGAACCTTTGCTTAGTATTATCGGACTGTTCAAGTATTTCATTTTGAGTAATGTTTATAACATATGTTTAGTTATGTACGATTCTTTGAATGCTTTAATTTTATTATCTGTTCAATCCAGCTGCAACATATTTCAGATATTATCCGGTTTCATATTCAACTACATGAATAAGGTTATCTAATCGTGTTATAAAACTCTAGCAGATAATTTGTGATCTAATAACACTTTCTTTGGCTATAATTATCATTACCAATTGAATCGATTAACCATTTGAAATATATTCATAACAAACCCAAATCTGTACATCCTTTCTTATATTTGTAAGTTACACAAATTGTTACTCTTTTTTGCTCCAAAAATACATCAACATATCTGTTTTCTGAAGTTATATCTTTGTTATATTTGCTATTATTCTTTCTAATTATATTAAAAACTTCCAGCTGTAATTGTATATGCGCAATCATTATCTTTATGCAGGTTTATTAATTATTAAGAGCGCTAGAGTTTGACTGATTTATCATTTATTATGATGCTTTGTCTTTCACAATCAAATACAAAAAATATTCTTTACGACTCATATTTTGAAAATTAATAATGTTGTTCTTTATTTTCAAGTATAACATATTTTTATGTTCGTTTTCGTTAATTAATTCTATAACAATGTTTTATTAAAGGAGAGCATTTAAACAGTATCAATCAATACTTTTTATTAAAATATCTTTCATATATGGTCGTTTCTTTATCAGATTTATAAAAATAATTAAAATTAGTATATAATGTAAATCCTCAATTAATAAATTAATTAATTAATTACCAAATATATGTATAGCGAAGTGTGTCGGAGAGGAGCACTAAACCGCTAAAACTATAGACTAACAACTGTTAAGAACTCTTCAATAATTGAAATTATTATTTTACCGGTCTAATTAATTTACACGGTGCGTTTTTATTGTAGTTTACCTGTATATTTTTAATTAATTCGTGTCTGATTAGTAGATTATAAAATTTTAATGAAGCGTGGGCTAATTGATTTTTTTTTTTATAATAAAATAAATATACGTATAACGACTTCAAATTTAAGGTTTTCTTAATAAATTTTGGCCTTGTACCTACCATAGTCATATTAACTAATAATTAACTACTATTTAATTTGATGTTAAAGTGGTCCTAATATTATGAAACGTTCAGTAATTTAATACTAACTAAATAAATTGTATTTTTCAATTGATGACGCTAATTAACTTTCCTAGCTCTGATATTTGTTTATTATCTGAAGTGATGCCACTGAAGATCGGACGCCCTCCAGAAAATAAACTTTTACTGTCAACAGACCACGTCACCAGTATATGATAAACACCATTGGACTCCATGATTGACCAATCACAAACAGTTGACCAAATAACTTTGATATACATAAAAGATCTTAGAAATACAAATGGTACATTATATATTGTAGAATAAAATATTGTTATTCAATTTGGAAAATTACTTGAGAACTGCACCATATCATGCAATTAAACAGTGTAAGTCTTAATTCAAATATTAATTTTTGTGACGATAAAATTTGTACGACATACTAATATAATAATTTATATTTATTCATCAAATATAATATATTTAGTTTTTTAGTAAGAAGATTTTTATAAAACACCGAGTTAAATTCTTACGTTTGTATATCGTTTAGAAAGTTCTACATTTGTTTTAAAAAGATAAAACCGTTTAAAATATATCGACAATTTATTTTGGTAAATTTATAAATACATCTTCTGTGTTTTGATTATTTACATTAATTGAATGTGTTATGGAGAAATCATACACTATTATAATACTGCTACAGTAATTTAACAACCGCATAAAACTCTTGTAAAAAACTAATCACAACAGGAATCTCCGATATAAATCTATAATTTTATTTATTTATTCAATATTTATTTTTATGCAAAATTTTTTTTAAAATCTGTTTTGTCTTCCTTCAATCACTACAGGACGAATTCATTAACTATTGCCAACACATGTATAAAGGAGTGGAAGAAACCTCTGAAATGAAAATGTTTCGACAACAGTACAAAAAGCAATTTCATGAATTATGCAAAATGCATCTCTCCTTTTTGCTCGATGTTCCGTTCGATTTCATGACAGAAAAATCTCCAGTTCACGTCTCACGTTGGCGCAATTCTCCTTTAGCGTGGATCCGTCGATTGAAAAAGTTTGACGGTCAGTCATTTATATTCTCAATTTGCATGTTAAAGTATATTTAACGGTTATATTGTACTTTTATAATTACACCGCTTAATTAAATATTATAACAGATATTGTGGTTACAAGTAAATTATTGATAAAAATGTACCAGGAAACGCACAAAAATATAATTTAGAATTAAAAGTATTTTTCTACAAATTAATCATTTATCATACCATTTTATTATGATATTTGCCTTCAAGCTAATTATGTTCACTGTTACTATCCAAATTTATATAGGATGACTTACTCAGCTGTTACAGATAATTCTTGCAGATCTTTAAAAGAAATGGAAAATGCAATCTATCCATAAATATTTAGACAATTCAAAGGTGTGAAATTTGTCGAATTTCGAGTTAATCTTCCCGAATTAATGTATCCCTAGCTATTCATTTTATAGTATAACTTATCCCAGGGTGTTTAAAGGGTAGCAACCACTTTCAGAAAGTATAAAGCTATTGAAGGGAGTGTTCACTTTTTGTTTATCCATTATCAATTGTTATTACCTTTCTCGTTATTATCAAATTAGGCTTCCGGCATTTTCTTAAGTAGCTAAATCAATTGCCTAGATCAACTTCTATCTATCTCTTGATATGCTCATTATTGCAGATAATCGTTCAAGCCCGTTGATTTCTCTTCCCATTGTCTACAACATTCTCACATTAGTGGCTATTTTGAGTGACTCTTCATGTGAGTAGCAAAATAATATTTATTCCATTCAGTATACATCATACCATCATAACAACTAGTTTTACTAATTATCATGTGACGATTCTTGATATTATTTAATTTTTTCGAGCAATATTGATATAATATTTGTAATCTAGTTTAATCTTTAAATTTCAAAAACACACATGCTGGCAGAAATGTAGGATATTTCACTTTTTTATAAAGGAAATTAATATTTGATTACAGTGTTTTAATATGGCGAAGTGTGTCAAAGAGGCACAAATAAAATTAGGTATGCATATTTTACAAAGTGTAAAAATAAAATTAATTAAACACACTGTAAAATTAACCGCTAAAATACATTTAAGGATTCTAATAATTATAAAAACGTTTCGACGTTGCATCTTTCTTTAATGTAATATTAGATAAAAATTATTTTGTCGCTTTTGAAATATTTTAAAAAGTAATTAATTAACGAAAAGGGGACGTCAAAACGTTTGTATAATTAGAATCTTTCTTTTTTAAGTTAATTTCAATTTGTATTATATTTATTGATTAATTTTTATGAATAAGTTGTCTTTCATCAAAAAGGTTTGGAAGTGGAAGGACTCTTCCGTAAATCAGGAAACATCTCCCGGCAACAACGCCTCAAGTCCTGGGTCCTCTCCTCCACCTCCTCTTACTCATGTTCTACCGACGATCGTGCAGAGAAGACCGAAGAACACACTTCAGCCATCACTTCCGCACCTTACCTCCAACCACACGAAGCGTCATCAACTCCCACCACGACACAACTCCAGTACAACGTTCATGATCTTGCCGGCACTCTTAAAAGTGCCCTCACTGAACTTGGAGAGCCTCTTCTCACCTCGGAGCTGCTCAATTTCTTTCACCAGATCGCATGTAAGAAATCACTAAGAGTATTTGTAAGATTAAATAGGAAATAAAGCCGTATACAGAAAAGTAAACATAAAGTTGAGGATGTATCATTTTCTAAAATCCATATTTAAAATTCGATAAATACAAAAAAACATGACAATTCGAACTTTTCGTAATGTACGATGTCCCCCTTCTACCCATCAGACATGGCTCAGCTGCCAACGTTAAACACACCTGTAACCAGGCAGCACTCTCTGGACCAGGAAATCGTCCGTGGTAAACAGCTCCGTGCCCTGCGCATTCTCATTATACTCCTGCCCGAATCAAATCGTGTCATTCTTCGTCATCTGCTGTCCCTCTTAAATCGGGTGAATGCCAGGTCCTCCAAAAATCGAATGTCTGTCGAGTCTTTGGGGACGATCTTCGGTCCTCTGCTTCTTACTAAAAGAAAGGTAAGAATCTCCTTTAAAAGTACGAATAAAATTCATCTCATTGTTATAAAACAGTACCGTTTATTTAATTTTCATCATAAACTCACCATTTTCCAATAAATAATTCTAAATTTATTTTAAATTATCGATTAGACTAATCAATTTTGCATATTTTGTGTAATTAACAAATGATTTAAAATGCGCTCATAATCTTCGCACGTTTATAGATTCTGTTCATTGGGCTTAAGTACCTTGTTTTATTCACATACATGACCGCATTAATCTGAGTACTAAACTTTCAATGTTCTACACTTCCGCTAAGATTTTATTCTGTGTTCAAAAATTCCAATAAAATTACGCTGTCATTCTCTCTAAACCCTCTCACTATTGCTTTCATTATACATCAATATAAGACGAAAGTTAATAGAAAATAGAACAAATTTATCTGCTGCACTCACCGGTCCTATCGGATAAAGAAACTAGGACCATCTGTATATCTTGTTACATGGGGAACCAATGTGGGAGACATTGATTTACGGAACCAGGTGTATGTGTGTGTGTCTCTCTTTATCCATCTATTGCTCAGGGATTCTTCTATTAGAACTTAAAGGACACAGTTCCATGCAGCACGTACTTCGTCTGTATTTGCTACTCATATTTTTATAATGCCTTTCCAACTGCCCAGTCTATAACTAAGCTGATTGCAAGATTTTAGAGTTTGCAGCTGTAGAATTATACCCCGAGCCAAATATCTTTATCCACAGGAAGTGTACATAATGAGAACTGGGCTTTGTGACAACGGGAAGCTTGGGAAGTGGTCAAGATCATTATCAAAGCATGCGAGCAACTAGAACCCCTCAGATTACTTTTATATTGGTATGTTTACACGGGGAAGGGAGTCAGTCCAACAGACAAGGATGTACACTTCATTAGGCGGGCGACCACTCGTATGTGGACCAATTCTCAGAATTATAATCACTCTCAAAACTTGATTCCGTTTGCATAGATTTAATGTAGAAAGTTAGAATTTAAAGACAAATATCGTTTTATAAACGTTATATATATATATATATATATATATATAAATGTTATAATGTAACAGTGAATTAATACTAAAATAATAGGAGTCAATAATAAAACATGATGTGGCATATTTACATTTTCCTTTAATAATTAATATTAACAAAAGCTTTACTTGTAGAACGTTATTCTTGAGGATTGAACAATCCATCGAAAATAGATTTTTTCCTATATGGTTGCTATGAAAAGTTAGATTCAACAGTACTTTTTAGTACTATGGAACTTTTCCAGTAGTGTAGAAATTTTATAGATATAAGAGTTTTATGCATTTCTATTGTATAGTGAAAAGTTAACTTTTAATGATTCTAAATTTAATTAGAAATTGCTTTATTTCAATAAATAAATAATGAATAGACAACAAACTTCTAGTTAACTTTTAAAGATTAAATCAATTTCTATACTGTCACCATAGACATTTCTATAGGAAAAAATAGCATTCCTTCGTTGGGAAAGCACATTTCAATACTTCCATATTTATTGATCCTCGATCGCTACGCTCTCTCGGAATCAATAAATATCCTCGTATTGAAAAGTATTACTTTTCCAATTTCAGGAAAATAGCTAAAAAAACTTTGGTATAGAATATAATTATAGATATATTGATTTGTTTTGGTTGGTTCCAAATTGATTCTGTTTGCTAATTATGTTAATTGAATGTTTACTTCTTTAAGATTTCCTCAAAAGAGCTCAAGAACCGCTATCCAGTTCTTAATAGACTGGCGGGCTTCATGATCGAACAAGCTGACCTCCTCTTCCTAATTCCCAACTCTCTGGCCAATGACATGATCACGAACTACCGCAGTCACAAAGCCCGCAAATCAAGGGCACATCACCTGTCCACAGCAGACACGGAAGAAGTCGACTGTCCCCTGAAGACTTGCGTCGCCTTTGCCGAACATCGAGTACCGGACCCGTCCATGGAGACGTCCTTGGACACGCCGCCAATCTTTGCCAGGGATCCACTGCGATCATGTCACAATAGTACGCCCGACACGGAGTTTGCAGTCGCTGAACTCTACGCCCAGATCCATCGTCTTCCAGAGTCCAGTGATAAGCGACGACTCATTCAAAAGTTCAACAATGTGAATGGCGGATTGACCCCGTTGCGTGGGGAATTTCAGCGACCCAAGCAGGGAACAGTTTCTCACGCGATTCGAGCATCCCTTAGAGTGAGTGTAAATATTTACTCAGTGGTATAAACAATTTTTACAACAATTATGCATTATTTAGGTAGGCCTTTTACAAATATTTTATAATTTTACGAGATATCATTTTTGGTACGTTTAAAGAGATTTTCGGACATATTCTAACGAAATGATAAATCAAATATTATTAAATAATTACATTTAGAACGAAAAAGGAAGTCTATAAACTATATTAATAATATAATTTATTAAATAAAATGTATTTTTTATTATTTCCAATGGATTAGATACTATTGACAATTGCATTTTCCAGAAAAGACTTACAAGCAAGAACGATAACTTAGCGAACTCCTGTCAACGTCGAATGTCTCCTTTTTCCTTTGCAAAGGTGAGGTCCTTTTACAATAGTTAGTATACGATTGCTTATTGTTATATTTTTATTAAAATAACTTTGTTATTATATTTTTTGTTTCTGCAGGCATCGGTCGGTTTTTCCACTCCAACCAAGATTCACATTTGATCAGAATAGCTAGCTAGCTATATACATATAAAAATAAATACTAATCCCGTTGAAACTTGATAAAATTGTGGCTATATTTTACCAATTGGTAAATAATGTGTATATATATATTAACTCTTTCCTGTACTTATATACTGCATATTTTAATTAAGTATTTTTATTCTATATGAACGTTGTGATTGTAATTTATTATTGTAGCTAGGTCGGTAATATTTATAGCCCATACTATTTTATTCTATATTCTGTAATTTATAAATACACTTCAATTTTCATAAATTAATTCAATTATATTGAGAACAACTAATAATATAAAAGACAACATAGAAAAGATAAGCTAAAATGAATATCAAAATTTGTTTTTATTTACAACATGAAATGAAAATATCAAAAGTAGAGATTATTTACATTGTAAAGTTAATTCGTGTACGACGCAATGATGGTGGTGATGATACGATATATGATGGTCACCTATAGTGTATTTCTATTCAGTTGACGTGTTACAATAAATACTTTACATAAGTTTAATGTTAAATCCGTAGCACAATTGTATCATAATATTCTACAATACTTAATTAGGAGTGTACGTTACCACATCTAAATGCGTAAATATAGATGCTTAATAAACAGATTCTGGCTTGCTTTACTGAAGAGAGGTCGATTAGAATAGTCATTTGCAGAATAAGTAAACTATTTAATATACTTTCAAAATGACTGAAAATTCCACAGGAAATATATTTTTCGAAGGTGATATTGGTACGTAAAATATACATTAGTTTATTTATAAAATTTAATGAAATGGTTTATATTAAAGTAATAGATCACATAATTTAATATTAATTACCCATTAACATGAAAAGTATTGTTTTAAATCCTAATTGCATTATAGTCATTTATTGTTGTCTAGTTTAATATCAAACAATAAAAAACTTTTCCATTAAAATGAAGCTTATCATAGTACTATAGTATAAAAATTACATTGGAATTGTGACTTTCATTAGGTTACTTTTTAACAATTTAGTAGTTTTAAAGGTTATAGTCGAAGGAAACATTTTTTTTAAATAATACATTTTGAACAATCGATTTATGGTTGTACTTTATATAAATATTTATTTATCGAAATTATTTTTGTTAATTACATATTTGAAAGGTCTACCTAGGTACATTTCAAATATTTGCAAATTCATTATTATATATAATATTGTGTAAAACACCAAACCTAAAAGCGAATATACTTTTAGACTGGTATTAGCAAAATAATTTAGCATGTGCTTAACATATATAGTATATGGGAACGTTTAAAAAATAACGTTATTTAGCAAAAAGACCCATATTAAATATGTAATGAAGCTTTTAGAAGAATAAAAAGCTGCAATTTCTGAAACAATAATTTGTTTAAGAAAGTGGTTTTCAAATTTATTTACACATACTCCCTATTTCAAAAATGATTATATATGCGAAGAAAGATTAATGTGGATATAATAACCACGAGACAAAATAATTACCTCGTTAATATTTATTAAAAATTAGATTGTTTATAACCTTTTCACAATATCAATATTAAGCTTTTTGATATTTTTTCTAACGGCCACTGGTATTTCATGACCGCTTCTATGAATTCTAAACTTCTTTTATTTGTTAAAGAAGATGTAAGAAAACATTATTATAAAATTTTATTATCCAACGTATTTAAACATTGCTTTATATAGTAAATTATTGAATTATAAACAACAAACTTTCGCTTCATTTGTATACACTATTCTGAAACAAAATTTTCTAATAATATACAAGACAAAAATATTGTTTGCAAAAGAATCCTCTTTTACAAGGTAACGTTTAGTTCCGGTTACGTTTTTGTCTTTGGTTACATTTTGTCTCGGTTATGTTTTGTCTGATATTTCATTTTTAGATAAATAAAGTCTATATATAAAGAATAAAGAATATATTTCAAAATTTTATGAAATAATTTTTCTAAAAATTTATTCATAAATATTGAATATTTAATCATATAATCACAAATTTACATTTAAAGTTTAGTAATATAAAAAGTGTAAAGTGTAAAAGATTAGAAAAAATATTAAATAATTATTTATATAAATATATATTGTTCAAATTTTATTAAATTTTATTTGTTTTATTCAATCAAATTTAAATTAACTTTTATTGCATTTTATTTAAAAAATATCAAATCAGTTTCAATTCACTTTTCGACCTTATAAATCTTAATATTTTTTAAATATTTATACTCAGTATTGATAAAATTTGTCGTTTACAATGACAACAGGGTCTGCAAATGGAATCGGTAATATAAATTATAACTATACATAATTAGATATTTGTAATGCTTTAATTTGTTATATTTTTACAAATTTTAAAATAATTCATAATTTCAATATTTTTAAAAATTAGTAATTAATGTAAATACTAAATATCTTATGTTTAGATTGCCAGCCTGTATTCAGGACTTTTTTCTATCTCAATTATTGACAATATCTTGTGCCTGCAGAGCCAAAATTTTATATTTAAACAGATAGGAATTCCCTAAAAACTTCTGCATGCATGCAATTGACATAGAAAAAATACACACTACCTGCATTCCATGTAAGATGTAGTGCCTAAGAATATATAGCTAGCATACATTCATGAATTTTAAATATATAAGAATGGGAAAAGGATAAAATATGTGGTGTACAAAGACATGGAAAAAAGAAATGCAAGCTGGTAGGATTATAGAGTATCTTTTTTATTAGGCACTAACCTTTTCCTGACAGGGAGATCAACATTTAATACAGTATAAAATTTGAATTACCAAGCATGTCACAGCCTGTGATTCTATTTTTAGATTAGTAGACTCTGGTTGGCTTATATTTTATGCACCTTTCCTATACAAAGTATTTAATGTCTAATGTTTACCTACATATATATAATATATTGTTATACAAACTCATTACCACATTGATGTTTTATATCTTCTGTTTGTAGTATGTGACTATATATTATACAAGTAATTTAACATTTCCTATAATTTAGAATAGTGCAATAATAAATATTTTATATAGGTAATGTACATAATGTAGGAAACTGTGAGAAAACTTATATTTATATATTTTTTTTGTAGAAATTTACATACATTAAGTAAATAAATGTATGGCAGATTTTAGGACAGAACATATCAGAGAAACATATAATTAAAATATACAGATAAAATACAATAAAGTAAAATATAAAATTGTCAGATTTTACTCAAAGTATTTTTATTTTATCTTATTTTACCTGAATATTGTTATAATATGATATAGATAGAATTCGTAAATACATAATTGACAAAATTGTCCAATCTTCAGATTCATATATATACCTAATTTTTCTGCAATAATCCTTACATTAGAAATTTTTTAGGAATAAAATGTAAGAGACCCAAAATGTGTTCACAATTTGCTTTGGCTATTCAACTAGAGGATTGCTGACAATAAATCAAATAACCTAATGCTTGTATAATATAAAAATCATTTTCTATATTTCTTTTGTTTATCCTATTTTATTTCAGAATATTTTTTCTGTATTATTGTATTGTTCTAACTTTTCATATTTAGGTATATGTATAATATATAATATGCATATATATTATATTTTAATTAGTATATAATTCATTATATGATTCCATTATTCAAATAAAATATTAATTTTTTTCAAATAAAGGATTATTACTTACAATTAAAAATAAAATTGCTTTATCAATACAATAGTGGGTATGTACAATAGAACAATATGACTTAGAATCCTATATTATATATATATATATTTATATATGCACATATGGAAAAACCTAGATTTTTTATTGTTTTATACATTTACTAAACTAATATAAATTATTTACATTTTATAATAATAGACTGAGAAGTGTATAAAATTCATGATTAGTATTATAAATACTAACAAAGAACAATGAAATCAACTGAATTTCTCAATATTTGAATATTCATCTGCTGTGTGAACGCCCACAAGGTGGTGAAAACAACTTAGCTTTTTGTAAACTTATGGAAATATGTATAGGTAAACAAATATTTGTATTTTTATAAATGCTTCTCAATATATTTACATTCTGGTAAAGGATGTGGACAAATTGCTAACAAATGTTTGGCAATTGATTATGGTAGATATACATTAAATAAATAACATATAAAAAGTCCCAAAAATCCCATTGCCCAAATTTTTAAAGTTTCTATTTTTGTGTTTTCCTATTTTAAAAAATAGTGGACATATCTGGTTTTGGGTAAATTTTGAAGAAAATGATGATTTTAAAGCAAATAAATTTATTATTCATATTTTCTTAACTTTAAACAATGTTGCTTATAATTTTATTAATCTAAGTGTTTTCTACATATTACAAACAAAAATTATATAAATATATTGTAATCAATTATTATTATAAAGCAATTATTCAAATGTATCCGATAGTAAACATTGCAATATATTTTTACAATTTTTTATTGTAATATGTAGAAACACTTATATGAATAAAATTATAAGCAACATTTTTTTAAATTTGAGAAAATATAAATAATATGTTTATTTGGTATAAAATCATTATTTTCATCAAAATTCACCTACAACAATGGATATTTCTCCTATTCTTTAAAATGGGAAAACACAAAAAAGCAACTCAAAAAATTGGGCCATGGGTTTTTTGGGACCTTTCAGAGGTGTTAGTTGGGACATATATCTACCATAATCAATTGCCAAACCTTTGTTAGCAATTTTTCCACATTTTCGTGAATTTTTAAACAGAATAACTGGACTAAAAAATAAAATTGGTATATAAATACTCAAATGTATTTTATAATGTTATTTATCATAGGGATCAGTTGTCCTCCATTCAGCAAAATGTTTGAGCATTTATGATTGAAATATAGGAACTCTTGTTGAATGATAGCTTTCAGCTGAATGACAAAGTCAAATTTATGAGATAATCTTTGGTTTCAGAATGCCCCAAGAAGCATTATCCAAAGATGCTAGATCAGGAATTTTGAGGGTCCAAGACATAAGTCCATGATCATTTTCTGACAGATATTGTACTGTAACATGACAATTGGCTTTGTAGTTTTCACCAAATAGTTTTTCATCAACCTCAATGTGGTGCTTTGTTAGATATTTGTCTGGTAGACCTGTAGGATCATCTCCAATTGATTGTTCTACTGCACCTGCTTTATCTCTATGCATATCTGGACAACCCAGTCTTTTGTATCTACAATATATCCCTTTATCTGGAGGTTCAACACTATATTTTTCTCAAAATTTTCCTTTTTTGACCTGACAGAGGCAATTGTTTTATCACTTTAAAAATCCATGTAGCAGTAATTTTTCAATACTCTAGTGGTAATAATTTATCAAGATATCTTAAAATGACAATATCACTGACTGTATATATAGATCAAGAAATGTAGAACCTTAGTAGTAATATGGATAATACTGCTGTACTGATGTAAATTAACTCTAAATTTGAACCTAAGCAATTAATTTAAATCAAATTCATAGAATATTTCATTGTAACTTCGACATTGTTTCTATATAGAGAATACTTTACTCTACAGTAAGGAAAAAATAAAAAGCAGGAAGATTTCAGTTGTAGATAAAATATTCAAAAACATTCTTTAGTGGAAATTATTTGACTTTATGTAATCAATATTTTTTCATAAAATGTGAAAATCAATGCTTTTTAAACTTTTATAGGTAAAACATGGAAAAACTAAGAAATGAAACCAATAATTCAAGAATTAAAATTTTTATTTGATAAAAAATATTTTTTGAGATGTCTGTGTTTCATATTCAGTTCCCTTTATATTATTTTGAAATGCTGCTATAACTATACGATATCTATAATGCATAGATTAAAATATTTCTTTATTCAAATGTCTAATATAGATACATATCTGAAAAAATCATCTTTACTAAGTTGTTATGGGTGTTCATATTATAAGTTTTCACATTTATTATTGAAATAGAACTAGCTAATGTATTATAATGTGGAACGATTTATTTTATACAATTATAAATTTACTAAATCGTTCACATTGCTTCAACTACAATCCTAATGCATTTATAAAAGTACTACTTACATTAAGAAGTTAACAATAATTAATTAAAGTAATTTCTAACCAATAAAACTCGAAATGGGATGGAAATCATATTTTTAAGGCCATAGTGTAGAGCATTCTATTATACAACAGTGAGACCTGGACCTTAACTAATAAAATGATCTCAAAACTTGACGGTGCCTACACCAGAATGCTTCGAAGTGTTAAAGGCACTTCATACCAAGACCACATTACAAACACTGTTTTGTACGATGGCCTCCCAAAAGCGTCCGAAATCGTCAAAACACGACGATTGAGCTTCATTGGCCACTGTGTGTGCTGCGACCAGCCAGTTTCACAACTCGTATTATGGGAAGCCGAATAGCGCATGAAAATCGGCCAAGGAAATCGACAAACATTCATCAAACATGTCAGAGATTGTCTTCCTCATTTGGAATTGACAGAAATACTCAACACGGCAAAACACTATGCAATATGGAAATCTCTAACGCTCAGAAACAATTGACTTATTGTTACATAATTAATCAACTTAAATCTGTCAGACTTTATGCTATATTCTTGTTTTTGTACTCTGTAAATATTAGATCTCCGTTTTTTTTAATAGAACTGATTAATGATGACGAACTATTTTTTGATTTATTTTTGTCACCACTAAAGAAAGTATTGTCCCATACGTTTGTTATTCTCTGTATCATTTAATTTATTCATATATTAATTATTAGCGAAGTGTATTTAGCATTCATTATGTTGTTTTCTTTATTTATCATATATTATATTCCTAATCGACACCCTCGCAAATATTTCATACAGTTGTTATATATTCTAATTTTAACTCGAGGTGTGACTATACGTCTACTAAATTTGTCTTGTAAATCCTTTGTATAAAACCTGTCTTTCTTAGAATAAAAATGATTCAGAGACAAGTAAGGCATTTATCGAAACTACTTTTTGTTGAAATCGATATATCTTATTATTTGATCATACTTTTATTGATCGGTCTTTTATTGACTGGTTTTATGAGTTTTGGTATGCTAGCTCCCCTGTAGCCTACTATAAGTAACTAATACACTTGCCTTTGCACAGTTTATTGTGAACATTAGATTGTTTTGGAAACTTACGTGTCCTGGTTGCGTTTTCATTGAATTAACAACATTTCTGTTTATTCCAAATAATATTCAATTGTGAATACCTATAAGGAAATGAATTTTATTGCACAGTTTTATTTGACTTTATTCTAAATTATATTTGTGAATCGTCTTTTGCTATGCCTGGAACAAAACAAGTTTATTTTAATTCTTCGTCAGCGATTGGTATGTCATTTTGTTCTTATTAAGTTAAATTAGCCGAAATTATTTGATATTTTTTACTAAATTTAGTGTTTGAAATAGATCTAATTATATTTCATTTTATTGTTAAATATTTACGAACTGAACCATTGATACTTGTTCTGTGTATAGCCTCAACAATATAAATAAAAGTGTCTGGTGGTAAACCATGATTTATAAAACATTATTCCCACTTCCTCTATAACGTATTCACGTATTGACTTGATTCTTCATATATTATGTATTAACAATCTATTAGAACTTGTAATTATTTTCCCAGTGAATTTATACGCTCCACTTTCTATAAATATTGGAATAATTTATTATCTGAGGTGAAATTTATTTTTATTTTTTATTTTATTGCTTTTTACTTACCTTTTTCATTTCTAGAATCATTCATACTTAAACATAATGATCGTTTGATCTCTTAGAACAATGACATTTTCCAGTTGTCCTTAATATGCTTGAATACGTTGGACACATATATAAATGTTTTTGAGTATAATTTTTTAACAGCAGGATATATGTCACTGAATTTCACAAAATATGTTTGAATAATAAAATGTTATAAAATACAACTTTAAAATTGGAGCATGTGGTTACTTTTTAACTCCTAATTTTGTTTCCTCTAACATTAATTAAATGTAATTCTATAACACACCTTTCTTTGCAGATGGCCTGATTAATCAGGAAAACTCGGACCTTAGGGACCGAATGACAGATCTCGAAAAGAAGGTGTCCGAACAAACGGATGAAATCGTCTGTCTGAAGAGTGCTATGGCAGACTGTCTGCGGCGTCTCCACAGTTTGGAGTCTAGCAAAGGTAGTAAACTACGCACCAGTGAGCGTCTCACCGCTCCTAGCCCTCTTAGCAACCATCACTGCGCCGCTTCGCCAATTGGATCACCTAGTAAGCTTCAAGCAATGTCATAAACATGAAACTGTCTTCCTAGCAATAATAGAGTTTATATAGAATATAATGTCGCTATTGTCACTGTGTTCTTCTATGCTCAAATCATAGACAAATTCGCAATGTTGAATTATTTTAGTTTTGAATTTTATTCTGTTTTAATTACTTTAAAAAAAACTGTTCTGTCGTTGAAACCATGTCAGGCGAGTTTTGGGTCGCTTTGTGGTGATTGTAAATTTAATCCAGTGATACTATTCTTTCGACATAAATAATCTTTATGAAATATAATCAAATCGTTAATTCCCTTTATTTCTAGGAGTATATTTTCACATCAAGCAAACTTATTCTTAACATGTTTTCTATTTGTTTCAGATGATCCAACTTGGCTTATGTAGTAATTTTAATCCCTGAGAAAAATTCACCTTTTGAAGACTGTATATTACATTTTAAAATGTTTCACTGGCTATCTTTAGATTCAATTTTTGTCTGGTATTATTAAAGAAGAGATATTTTCTGTCTGCGGTTGAAAGGTGAATAGTTCTCAGTCAGTGCAAGGTGATAAGAGTGCTTGTTGTTTGTTTGTTAAACTTTGACTTCGGTACACGTTTGTTCGACTGTTTTATTATTTTGAAATTAGGGGAAATCGGTGTCATATTGATTAAATAATGCCAATTTTTTTTTACTAATCAAAGTAATTGTTTACGAAATAATAATTAATTTTTATTTAATAATAACTTAGTTTCTGAAGTTTTTTGTTGGAAAACCGATTTGTTAATCGTATCGTAATCGGAAATGTTGCAAGTTAATATATCTTCTATTGTCTCCTTTTTTAATCTTTTATTAGTATTGTTCCTTTTCTAGTTTTATTCTCGCGTCGCCTATGATGCTCATATTATTTTATGCACTGTCAACTTCTAAGGCATGCACTTGCATTCACTGTAATTATATAGTTACTCAAATGGCTTTGTTTACTGTTAATGCTCCCTTCTACTCTTCCTCCTATTATCGTGAACACTTCTTTTTGTTATTGAGTTTCGGGCACTTCCTTATTTTAGCACTATTGTATATAGTAGGCATCTCCTTCATTTATTTATTGTTTCATGTTTTACGTATACTAACGGAACGTTCTGTTTATAATTTGAAGGTGATGACATATGCATGCCATTCTCCAATTTTATATATTATAATATTGACTATTTTTGGTTAATTTAACACCGGAATAATTTCTATTTTAACTACGATTGGAATTTCCTTTTAAATAGTTTAGCTACACATAACCATATATCGAGGAAGTAATTGTAGAGCGTAGAATTTCAATAATTAAATCTAATCAACGACTTATTTCAGTCTTTGTTACCAATGACCAGTTGACCAATCACTGTCCTCTTCACCTCCAGCCTTTCAGACTCCCAGCGCTGGTAAAGGAGGTCAGACCACCCCTCGTAGGCCCACCACTTCCACCGGCCGCCCACGCACCGCCACCAACGCCAGTTCAGGCGGAGGCGACGCCACAGGCGGGCTCAGCTCCCCAGTCAGTCCCTCAATCAGTCACATGACCCGAAAGGCGCCCAATCTCGCCTCCCCAACCCCGCGGAGTGGCGGACCACGATCGGGTCACAAGTCGGCCAGCAGTTCTGGCATCGGAGGAGGAGACGGCAAGTATGTGTGGTCGGGAGACGACGTGTTTACCTCCGGGGGGCACGGCAGATCCTCGAGTCTGAGTCGAGTAGAAGCGGTGCCCGCCTGGAAGCCGGGCGGGATGGCCATTGTTAGCGTGCCGCCCATATCACCGCATCAGGCGAAGAAAGGAGATCTTACTAATTCCATCTACTTCGTGGACACCACGCAAGTCTACCAACTGATATTGGTCAAGGGGTCGCTTCCTACCACCTCCCTTGTTCCTCTTCCTTTGTTGGTTGTGGGAATGCGCGCTCGCTATCTGCTTATGCGATTATTTTATTTGATTCATGGTGCTGCACATTCCCTCTTTGAGTTGTCATCAATATTATAATATCACACTGTCAGAAACTCTAATATCTACACCACATACACATTCTGTTTGGTATCTAGCTTATGATTTTATCATTTTAATAATTATATTATATTCTTCCTTTGTTGACTCGCAAGATTAATAAATAACATTGTAAAACGACACATTTCCATCTAAGCTGCTTAAAGCGGTGGATCGATACAATTGTATTGAAGTCGTTTAATTGATGTTGTATTAATTTAACTAGGAAGGCTCGATCATTCTGTCAATAGAAAATCGTACATAGCATTGTTTCTGAATGGCAGTGTGTTTATACACCACTTCCTGCTTCGTAATTATGTCACTAATTTAAATATAGCGGTTCCCTTTCTCTCTCTCTCTCTTTCATTACTGTAGAGCTGCCTCTATGAGTAACCTGCAGATTATATCACATCGTCAGAAAAGGTTTGACGACGGCAACAACAGTTGATAGAATTGAAGCCATACTTTAATACCCTTTTTATTCTAATGTTATAATATGAAATCAAACAGACCTCATTAAAAACACTCGAGCTGAATGATCTCTTGTTTTATTAACTTTTATTGGATCAAATTCCCAGGGCGGTTTTTAATTATAGTTCCGGGCAGAATTGGTACCACTTCTTTTTGGCTCGAGTGTTACTTAAACTGAAGATCTGGCTAGCTTTGAGACATTGCTGCCGTTTTTCCTTCGCAAATTGTAACAACTGCACTTTATTTGATCAAAATTATTTCGGTATTTAATAATTATACTATTACTTAGAATAGTGAGTGTATATGCGTGGACTTTTGCTAATATATTATAATGCGGTATTAGTTTGTTGTTCGATCAGTTTTGCACATAATTGAATATTTATTTGTTGTTCATGATACGTTTGGATAATAATTTAACATTCACCGTTGGCAGTTTGGCATTTCTTCACTGTATTAAATATTTTTGCCCCATTATAATTGGTCACAAAATATAGTTTACACATCCATACTAATAAATAATAATATTATATACTTTGGTGTTATTTTAATATTCTTAAAAATGTTAAAAGGTTTAAATTGAATATCGATAGTACGTAAACTAAATTACCAATTGTATAAGTTGAGCCTTGAAAGAAGGTGAACTATATTCACTGTAAAATATTCAGGCGTATCTATTTTCGAAAATCTCACGTTTTCTAGAGGCTGCTAGACTAACATGTATAATGTTTTACCTTCTGTGGAAATCAATCGCAGCTATTGTCGTATCTTCTCTATACTAACTATCTTCTTGCTTTCAGTGTCAAAGATCCAGTCTTTATTAAAGGTGAGAAAAGGCAAAAACTACTTTCGGCAAATATATTGTCCATTCCATTGTATTGTACCTGTTGAAATATAGACTTACTACAATAATTGTAATGCATTCGAATTTGTGTTGTTCTATCATCGTTTAAGAAAATTTCTTTCATTTAATTTATCGCAACGAGTTTACCTTTTATGAGTCTTTTTAATATTTATAGATTTTCTAAATGTTACGTTCTTGTTTCATTTAAACTTACTCTGATGGTTTGCGATGTCTTTTCTGCTGTAGACGACGGTATCTTGCGCACATACCTCCGTGGTCGAGCAATCAACAGCTATGCCCCCACAGCCATGACCGACTCCTACGACGTCAAGAAGACCGGTGACGCACCAGCTGAGAAACTCAAACTCGAGTGGGTGTATCCTTTCACTGTGTGTCTCATTAGTGTCAAAATAACACTCGAATAGCACGTCTTATAGTATTGTCAATTGTCATTTTACACTAAATAACTTCGCCAACCATTTATTGTTTTGTTGAACATATTAATTCATCCGCATTCTTGTAGCAACGTTAATTTTCGATCACATTAAAGGAACGTAAGCATTGTTTTAGGTAATTTATGCCACACATATGATAGTGATTAAAATAAATCCAGTCAGGTATCGATTTTGTGTTCCACCCCTGGAGTAGGAGTGAGTAAGGGCTTTGAGGTTCTAGCACACTCTTATACACTGTCAAACGTCGACCGACCTGCACCCACTCCTAGGGTTTATCCCCCGGAGTGTGCCTCTGAAATCAATGACTCTTTGGCACGGAGTACAAGCACTCGCGAACGTGATTGCACATTGTGTAATTTGTAATGGGGAGTACAATATTTATTCCAAGACAGTTCTGTTTAGAAGACCCTCGTCTGCCTTCTCTGCGTACTGCATGTGAGAGCTCGGTTGATTCACCACTTTGGGGGACAGTTATTGTCTAAGAAAGAATTTGTGAGTAACCTTCCTGTGGATATTCACAGTTCTGAATCATTTCTTTAATGGCCAAGAGTATGTCGAATGACCCGTGTACTCAAAACAATGAGTAATAGTGACGAAGTTGGTTATTAATTACTTGAGTAGTTCATGCTTTTCAAACTTTAATAATTATTGTTATGGGAATTTCATGAAGT
This sequence comes from Vannuccia rotundouncinata, assembly GCA_034780395.1. NCBI lineage: Eukaryota > Metazoa > Platyhelminthes > Proseriata > Coelogynoporidae > Vannuccia > Vannuccia rotundouncinata. The sequence goes on along the minus strand of JAUZNC010015671.1, from coordinate 35,857 downwards.
TTGGCGTGTTGGGGACTGTTTTATTGAACATTCTTTTGGCGGATAATAAACATTCTCTCAACTGTACTGTTAATAAGAAATGAATTATAATAGTCCATGTGTCCATGTTTGAGGTCCTTAACTCGCAGCAACCATCAACAATGAACCTTCAGCTATGGATATCGAGGTCGCGACTGTCGAAACAATGTTCACTTCCTACCGACAGGAGAGGTCGTCTACTTTGTGGCCTCCGTCGTCATCCTGTATAACATTGAAGAGCAGATGCAGCGACATTATCTGGGCCACAATGATGACGTCAAATCGTGAGTCAGGCCAAATAAAATAAATTATTTTAAGATTGGCAATAATTCATTAATTTTATTATGATTGAACAAAATTAATATTGTAAATTTCATTTGCTTTTTTAATATAAATGTTTGATGTATTTATCCACCGAATATTGTTGGGCTGCTTTTGTCTTTACTTTGTTTGCTGAAATGGTATCAAGCTTTAATATTCCTTCCAATTTTAGGTGAATTTAGTTGACATTCATGTCTAGAAAATGGAATTATTATTTTAAGTTTTAATCTAATATATCAAGGTGGATGGATACCTACATAATTATTATAATTCAGATCATAACGGACTGCGAACAACGAATTTTATATCACAGTACATTATGAATTCACACCGATTTTAAACTAAGAAAATCGTTTGAAACTGGTTTATAAATTATTGAAATATCTGTTAATTTTAGTCTTCTAAATCTAAACACAAGTTCATTCGATGTTAGAGTGGACTTCAATAATGACAGACTTTTATGTAGTTGTCAAGAGTATTAAGCTGCTCTTAACCTGATCATAATTTCCGCTCTATTGAGCTCTCTCATAATCTACAAGTCTGCAACAAATCATAGAAAGTTTGACGTACACGGCCAAGTGCCACTTGTCTCAAGTGTTCAAATACGCGGGCGGTCCCTAAGCGGTTTAGATTGTTTTACATTCACAGTTTACTTACTAGAGTTTAGATCAAAGTCTACATATTTAGTAATTTAATTTTATAGTTGAGTTGTTAAGATTTTTTAATTTCTTGTATATAATTTCATTTATAGAACAATAAATAAATACTCTATCTCCCGTTTTTATTTCAAAATATGTATCGAGAAGTATTTCCTTCTCTATTTTTGATGAACCTTTTATTAATATATTAGATAAACAAGACATTAAACCAATTATTTAACCACTTACAGCTCAAGAGTAAATAACACACCTATAGGAACCCCGCATTTAAAATTTTCGGATCAGCACTCAATCTTCTTTCTCTGTTCGTCTTCTCTCTTTCTTTTTTATATCTATATATTATAATTAGTCCTCTCACTCTTTCTCCCGCAGATTGGCTATTCACCCAGATCGCATCACCATAGCTACCGGACAAGTCGCCGGCCATGATCGTAACCAAGGGAAGGTGAGTTCAATTTTTCTTCTTCTTTTCTTTTTCTCTAAGCAAGAACACCGTTAATAAAAGTTTTCGAAATCAAGTGAAGAACTGATAACAAGTTGCTGTAATCTAAACGTTTTAATATCTATGCTAGCTGAAGCTAGAGGTATATATTTAAACGTGTGAGATGTACATCATCTATAAAGTACGCAGGCATTCCTTAAGCATTGATTGTTTTTGATTGACTGACCAAATCGACACATCCGTATCGAATCAATAAAGCTTCAATATTTCTTTCAAATCTGTGTGCGTAAATATTATGGCTTCCATCTATACATTATGTTGAAGTAATTAATGTTATTGTTTTTTTAATTTGTTTATTTTTTCCGATAGAAGTATTTTTTTAAATATTTGTTTTCTAAGAAAACAGTTGCATTCTAATATATTATTTGACATGTCATTAAATTAATAAATTCAGCAACTCAGAATGTTTGAAATTAATCGAAATGTAGTGAATGAATTATTTTTACTATATAAGTGAGACTTATCAGCCAATTAAACGTAGCCAGATAATGGAATGCATCACCCCTTACACCCACGTATTAATAAAACGACATGGTAGTATAGCCAGCCTCCCTTTGGCCCCATGTGCCTGTATTCAGCATTCCTCCACAAGACTAAGACACCGAGTGGACACCGCCAAAGCGCTGGCTATGTGGGTGAGTGCGCTTTCTACAAGATCCTGCAGCATCATCATAATATATTCAATAACAGCTTCCTGTAATGCTTACAAATTAATTTTGGGTGATAATAATTAAATTGGCCCGAATGAATAATTGTTTAGAATAACATTCTACGACTGTCAATGTTTTACACCCTTTGAAATTATTAACCTGTCTTTAATAACAACCTTTTCCTCTTGACAAAATAATAATATTGTGCATTTAAAATGTTTTCATATGACGTGAACTTTTCTTTTAAATATCTATCTGGCTGTTACTAAGTTTCCAGATTTTCAGAGCTCATAGCAAAGTTTTCTAGACTATACCTAAGAAGCGATGTTTTCTATAAATATTCCGAGTAGCTCTATACACCCAATGCATTGCTTGACTCTTATAATCTTATTTAACCTCATAATATAATATAATCCCACGTCAATGGGTGATGCTTTGTGTTCGACTATCTCCACGGATCCTGAATTCGTTTACAATTTTATTGATTTATTTGTTTGAAAATCCAATCGAATGTGATTACTTCTAAAGTACATCATCCAATAAAAAATGTCTGAGTGAATTGATTTTCTTCATTTATTTTCTTGTGATCAACTGATAGATTTAAATAATTGCATAATTTAAATATCTAAATATTTCGTTAATACTCTTAAATACTCTTAAATATTATTATAAACACTAGGAAAACTACTTCCGTGATTATTCCTACTGTGTGTTCTTAATGATTTTTATTGTGTGATGTAATTAGTTTTAATGTTACAAAGTTTGATTCTGTATCATAGATGGTTATCTGTGTTGATTGTGTATTTATTTCAAACTTCATTCATGTATAAATAATTAAATATTTTTATAATCGATTGAAAATATCGACAATTAAATTTGGTACACTCCTCCCAATAAATTTCTAACTCAACTTCTTGTTTGACAATTGATCTTTTCCAATCTTCCACATATCTACTGATTATCACACTTTGTTTTATTTTCCTTGCCAAGCATAAAATATACCAATAAAGTGGTTTCCATATTGATATACATATCGATTGATCGCATTGGACAATTATTATGCTTCAAGATAAATTGAAATGAGAGCTGTCGAAATAATTCCATTTCCAAATACTATCGATTAATTCTCTTATTTATATGCCCCCCTCTTGTCTACTGAAGCCACATGTTCGCATCTGGAACTCCGTCAACCTCAATACACTTCACGTTTTGGGGCTGGGTGAATTCGAAAGGGCTGTCTGTTGCCTGGCTTTCTCCCGCACAGTAAGTCAGTCTCCTCTGAGTAAGTTAACCTTTGTTCCAGACTTTGATTGTCCTGTCTTCCTTTAGGATGGTGGTGACATGCTGTGCGCCGTGGACGATGCCAATGAGCACGTGATTTCGGTCTGGGAGTGGCAGAAGGGTCACAAGGTCACTGAAACCAAGGTGCTTATTATCACATAATCTATTTCTGTAGTGGAAGGAATTGCGGTTCTTTTAATTCGAATATAGAATAATTAATATTGACAAGGCCAAAATGTTGGTATCTTTTGATGAAAATTAAAATAGCGTCTTTAAAATGTTCTTGATGTTTAGTTTGTACTGAATGGTGTCTTATAGAAAAAGTAAATATTAACATTTGTGAACACTCTTTCTCCTGTCAGAGTTCAACAGACCCCGTGTTATCGGCGGAGTTTCACCCTCTGGAGCCCAACGCCATGGTTACATGCGGAAAGGGACATCTAGCTTTCTGGACCCTGGACGGAGTTCAGCTCAGCAAGAAGCAGGGTATTTTCGATGTGAGTTGCTTTCTTGTTAACTCGTTCGTCATCAGACTACCCATGAGGTGTTGTATTGTAATGTAGGATATCTATTATTGGATTTGTGTTGTGTCATCAGGAAACCTGTCCTTTTGTCAAAGAATTGTCGAATAATCGATATCTTTACAAACAATTTGACGTATGTAATATGCGTAGTAGCGTTAAGCAATATCTATATTTATCTCTCTGCTCAAAAAATGTAACAAAAAAACTGATGTCTTTAACACCAACTGATTGATGTCTTTATAATACCAATGTTTCTAAACTTTGATTCAACATTATACTAACAAAAGTATAATTTACATTTTTCTTTTTTCTTTTTTTCAAAGTTATAACTTGGGAAATCCTTAATTTTTCTTTAGCATTTGAGAATTGAAGTAGTTATATCTTCACAGTAGTGATGTCTGCTTAATTACTTACTTACCATAAATTCCTCTTCCAGTTAAAATATTTGTCTGTTAGAAATCTCTTTATATGTTAAAATATATCTGTATATTTAGAGTGTTGGTAATACCTTATTCGCTCTCTACACAATGCAAATCTTTAGGAATTAATTATGCAAATTATTTAAGCTTGAGGTGAGCACACAACTCCATTTTAATTAAAGTTACTAACTTTTGTGTCACGTGCTAAACGTATTCAACTCAAGTTAAGGGATAATTTCTTGAAACTAAAGAAACCATTTATATATTATGATTCTAAAGACAGTTTTTCTACTTACATTTTTCCTAGACTCGTTTTTATTATTTGCTCACGATATCATTTTATTCAACTTAGGACTTGTGTTCGTCTTAAAATGGTCTTTTTACGAGTAACACCTGGTCTGTGTCTCAATTTCATCTTTTCTGATAAAGAGACTTTATCGCTCTCACCAAATTCTATAATGTAGTTCCAGTTGTCAAAGTTATTTGTCAGCTGTCACTTTGCAAAGGACATGTATAGTGATCCAAATTTATACATGACCATTAAAACTTTGTTATATCTTGTAAGTTTTTTAGAAACACAACACATTTTGTGTATTTTTTAATGGAATAAAAGAAATTATGTGAATCCTTGAGATAATTATTTAAAATGAATATTGGTGAATCCTAGTTTTTTATATATTTTAATTCGTTCAAATTCACTTATTAAAATTTTAAATAATTGCTCCGTATAAATTTTTAAAATGTAAATATTGACAATTGAAATGTTTCTTATTAAATTTGAATCATAATTTTAACTGAATGAATTGCCTTTATTTGTTAACTCCTACTTCTTATGATCCATTCTATTCTTTGCACTTCATACACCGCTTTCGTGAGGAGATAAATATAAGGCCTCGCTTCTTGTGTGTGTTTTATAACTTTGTTTGAACAAAGTGGGGACTAAACTCCAAAAGTGGAGATAGTTATGAGTTCTCAGAATCTTTTCTATATCCATGAATGTATCTTCTATAATTCCTTATATCATATCCCAGGAAAATTTGGATTCTTTTCTGACCAACCGATCAATCGATATCGCATAACAGAAAATGTCTACAAATCTTTCGAACGAATTCATTACGAATTCGAACGAATCCTTTTTTTCTCTGGAAATCAGCTATTCTAGTCTATTAAGAAAGTTGGCAAAGTTGGATGGTTTCACCGACCGACATACTATGCGTTGGAATGTTATGACGTAATCCATTTATGCAAATTGTATCTTTGCCAGCTACAATAATGTGATGGTTACTTTAGAAACACTGCTTTATTAATACAAAACTGTTTTGCTATGATCCATTTTCACAAATCAATTTAACTTATAGAATAATCGAGCACATAAATCAATAAATTAATTTAAGAATGACTTTAATCCATCCACCACTCCACTTGGATATGAGATGATTAATTAATTTTCTATTGATTTCGTCATTTTTCTGGTTGAATCTAGTTTTTGAAGATTTCGAATAGGATTTATTTAATATTATTCACTTTGTCTATTATAATTGTTTATCATACTATAAATTGCACATTCTTTTAAATATTTTGTATTTGATCTGGTCTTTGTCCTTCAGAAATATGACAAACCAAAGTACGTTTTGTGTCTGACATTTGCCGAGAACGGTGACCTGATCACTGGTGATTCGACTGGAAATATTTTTATCTGGAAGCGAGGTGAGATACATGCATATAGTTTAAAAGTTTTGTGTATTTTAAAAGTACAATCCTAAACCGAATCCCACATTACTTTTTGAATCTTATTGTGTGAGAATAGAGCTGCGCTTTGTATTCATTAGTTCGACATTTCGAGTAACTGGCTTCATGTTTTCTAGTTTGAGCTCATGATTATTAATAAATATTCTATATTTCGATTTCTTCCTGATCTCTCTCAATGATCACTTGGTATACAATCGGTTGCTATAGTGATATGCAAAATCTCTTGAGAGGATAGACTATTGATTTGATGCGCTACATGTATCGGCTACCTGGTTATATATTCTGGATTTTGCCGAAGCTTCTTCACTTCCTCTAAAACAAGACCAAATAGGAAAGTCATAAATTTTACTATAAATAATAAAGTAGGCCATGAAACATTAAAAGGGACAATCCGGGTGGAGATTATTGATTGTGTAATAAATTATTAAACGATGGTTCTTTTCATGTTATCAGAAAATATTTCAACTGATCAAATAAAATCTTTCATGATTACAATATTTTGTTTTTTATTCCAATAAGTTTATTGTTTTATTTTGTTCATCCCTTGTTCCTTTTTCGATAACAATTCTCACAATTCGATCATTTGGCTGTATCGTATAAGCAGCACTATGTTATGCTTCTGTCACATCATATTATCGATCCATATTGATCACTAACAGGGGGCAATCGAATCAGTCATGCGATGTTGGCTGCCCACGACGGTGGTATCTTCTCCCTCTGCCTCAATAAAGATGGAAATCTTGTCTCTGGAGGTGGAAAGGACCGGAAGATAATCCTGTGGGATGGCGCTTACAACCGCACTGGGCAAGAGGCCGAGCTAGACGTCAAGTATGGACCTGTGAGAACTTTGAGTCAGGGACCAGGAGGGATGCTTCTTGTGGGGACCACTAAGAATGCGATACTTCAGGTGAGATGATGTGTCTTTGAATAACTTCTTTCAATACAATGCCATTGACTGCCATCTTTCGCATTAGATCTTTCCCGGGCCCGTGATTTGTAAAAAGGTTTAATTTTAAACCACAGAGTTTTATTTCGTGAAATAAATCTTTTTCTAGAGAAAATTATTAGTTTGCTATTTAAATGTAATAAGTGAGTAAACTTTTCATTTATAATTATTTGATTAAATCCTGCACGCCACTTCATTCAACTCTAAATATTAGTTTGGTAAATTGTCAGTTCTGCAAGATTAAGACGTCGGGTTTTAACAGACAAATGTCAGTCTAATTTCAATTCAGTTCTGCTGTATTCAAATACTTCAGAATTAATTATTCTTAAGTTATCAGACGATCGTACTTGTTCGTTAGTTCCATTAATCACAGCGTATACAAATATATTCTTTTAAAAACAATTCCATTCATCAAACGAAGAGATTTTCTATTTTTAATTATCCAGTGAGTTATGTTAAATTCATATTAGGCGACAGAAGTTGTCCATTTGAGTCACTCTACTCTATATGACGTAATAAGTGTTCTTTGTCAGCTATCTATAATGAGAATCTGTCGCATGCTCGCTTTCCTTTTCTTCATAAGTTCGATCTATCTTTGTAAGTCGTTTTCTAGTGACTGAAAACACAAAAGGAATTTATCAGAAATCTTATTTTAATTAAAATATTTTTTGAGGATTTTTCATCTATTTCTAATTCATCTACACACATTAATTTTATCCGTCATAAATTTATGTATTTAACAATTTTATTATTAAAATTGTTCAATAATATGATAAAAATAGAAATAAGAATATCTTATGATGTCTTAAGTATTGTATTAAATTATTACTTTGTCCAGTATTTCTTTGCCATTTATTGTGAATATTTATAATTATTTTCAGTTTTAACAAAATATAATTTATAGTCATATACTACTACCATAAATTAAGTAGTATATTTTTATATTTTGTTTAATTGATTTTCATATTCATGACATTGTACAACACTTTGTAACTTAGTTTATATTTAAATATGTTCACATATTATGCAATCTTTTTTATATAATAATGTTATATATTGTACAATATTACATCTTGTGTGTTATTTGGTTATGTTACATAAGGCAATTTCAATTGATTTTCCCCAAATAAGGTTTTTTTTATTAACAATTGTTTAAAATTTATATTCGACCTAAATTAACACTCTCAATCTTTCTCTCTACTCAGGGAAACCTGGGTCTGGAATTCTCCCCAGTAGTTGAAGGTCATACAGAGGACGTATGGGGACTGGCATGTCACCCCACCCAGCACCAATTCCTCACCGCCGCCTATGATCGTGAATTGATCCTTTGGGATGCTCTGACTCGCCAGGCGGTTTGGACTAAGGAGCTCTCCGACCCCGCTCATTGTGCCACCTTCTTCCCCAGCTGTGATGGACGCGGGGGTCAACTGGTTGCCATAGGAACACAGTCTGGTCGTTGGATCGTGCTCAATGTCACAGCACGGGAGATGGTCGCTGTACACACTGATGGTTCAGAGCAGATCGAGTGTATTGAGTACTCGCCTGGTAGGTTTTTACGATCACTTCAAAACATAATTTGTTATATCTATCTATGATAACTATTGATTATTTTGGTATAATTGGATTATATTGATTATATCTGTGATGACTTTACAGAATATTATGTAATATCTATAATATAGTGTTTCGATGTTTTATTGATTATTCGTGAAATAATTTTAAAATTGTATCAAAATTAAAATCAATATTTTAGTGATTTTCTTTCGTGTGTTGTATCTTTTTATATTTTGAATCCCTTTTATTAGGTAGTAATGATATAAGACCATTGTAATGATTGTAATGATATAAGACCAATTCTATTTCCAATATATCTCGCTCCTCCTTCTAAGATGGGAAATATTTGGCTCTGGGCTCACGAGACAACTGCATTTATGTCTACTCAACGGCAGAGGGCGGCACTAAGTACAGCCGTATTGGCAAGTGCTGTGGCCACTCGAGCTTCGTTCTGCATTGTGATTGGTCAGCTGATAGCCAATACCTGCGCTCCACCTCGGGAGATTACGAGATACTCTTCTGGACTGCCAATAATTGCCGACAGGTATTATTCTCATTCAATTGTGACCAATTATAAAAATATTTTTTAATAATTACAGAAATATAAGGTACCATTGTAACGATTGTAGTCGTGACTGTCTGTAGTTTCCATCTTGTAAAACTTTTGAAAATTTTTTACTCAATATGTAGTTCAACTAGAAACGTCACCATATTTAATTCATGACGATAACTGTATTGAGCGAAAACAAAATTCATTATCCGTCTTATTGTGATTGCTCATTAATAGTACATGAATAGTTTGACATATTATACTTCTGAACTTTGTATTATTAATAAATTGTTCGATTATTTCAGTAACTTGTCAGCTGACCAACTATAAGTACAGTATGTACTTATATAAGTCGAACTTACCTATGCCGCCTATACTACGCTTTTCGGGTTATTCCAATATGTAACACCTTTCTAAACCAAATCTATCTGTTCATAACTAACCTCCAAGTGTTTACATATACATTTTATAAGCTAAACATAAACGTTCTCATAACCCGATTTATCGTTTGTAAAACAATACAATACAATCTATCCACTACCGACCTTCGCCACCCCAATTGCAGGTTTCTGCCGCTAGTTCCCTCAAAGACGTCGCATGGCAGACTCAGAACTGCACTCTGGGCTTCGATGTCGCCGGCATTTGGCCCGAAGGAGCTGATGGAACTGACGTCAACGCCTCCAGCAAAGCTTCCCAGAAACCCTTGCTCGCTACGGCTGACGATTTCGGCAAAGTCAACCTCTACAAGTTCCCCACTTGTCAACCCAAGGTACCCCCCCCCCCCCATTCACCGTTGGTAGACATTTGTCTGATATCTAGATGAGACCTTGTTTTTAGGAACTGCGTAATCATTTCACCTTCCTCAATTTTGAAGACTAAGGATTGTAAGATGTCTTTTGGTGTGCGTTTACAGGATTTTGTTAGTTAATATCGGTTCATTTAGATTAAAAAGACCAAAAATGTATTTCAATTAACGCGCTTTAATTTAAAAGATTGCTAATCTATTCGTAGTACGATTTTTTCTTTCCTGATTGAATAGAATCAACCACAGGTAACGTGCTTAATACGCCCACTCACATCCCCTCTCTACAGTCCAATTGTCACGTATACGGCGGACATAGCAGTCACGTGACCAATGTTCGCTTCCTCTACGACGACTCTCGTCTGCTGTCGACGGGAGGTCGCGACACCGCTGTCATGCAGTGGGAGGTTGTCTAAGCCAGCCACGCGACACACTTTTTGAAATGCATCTTCGGAACAGAATCGTCATTCTCATCTCAACTCTCTAATAAATTCGTTTGTTTTAAATACTTTTTAAGTTGTTTGTTTTTCTATCTCACCCACAGAAAGCATTCTTGTAACTCTAGTCTCGAAGATTCGGTTTGATACCCTCCTCCTCCTCCCCTATCTTCCCCTCTTGTTGGTGTCATTTAACTAACCCCATCTTTGGTGTTAAGGGTGCAAAAATGAGGATCTAATTATTTAATGAATCTTTTTTTCGACTTGCTCTTCTCTTCCTCTGCGTGCGGTGGCTTTCGTTCGCCTCTTCGTCTTGATTTTCAACTGTTCCCTATCCTGGTCTAGAGAAGTCCGCATTTAACTAATTATTCTTTGGATCTTATACTTATCAGAATCTCATATTACTTCTATAATATATTATTTAGTCTATACAATAATTTGTTTTTCTCTGTTTCTTCTATTATAAATTATGTGTAGCTGTCTCTATTTTGATTTTATCGTACCGTAATCATACAATCATGACATGAATCTCTCGATGTTGCCTGCTCCTTTAGTTACACTGTATACATTAAATGATTAGACTTCCTCATATACTTATCTAAGTTTCTGTATTGACAATATCCATATAATATTCATAATATGTAGCATGCGCGCTAACTATTATTTTTTTTCATCTCATTCTGATTTATTATTTCCATAATATATATACTAATTAATCATGTTACACTACTCAGCAATCTGCTTGTCTCATATTAGTCCTATCAAATGAAATGATATCGTCATTTATTCTTACTAAATTATTTATTGAATTTTAATTTAGAGATGATAATAATGTTATATCTTGTTATATTCAAGTGTTGCTGGTTTTTACAGATTGTATACTGTTGATTTTAATCATTTAGATGTTCTTCCGATTACAGATTTTAGGGGTCATCTTACTTTAGCTGTTATACAATCGCTGGCTTTGTTTTTGTCACTGCAATTTGCCTTTGTTATTTAATTATATGATAATTCTGTTGACAGCTCTTTGTTTTGCTTTGAATATTGATTGATTTATTGAATGAACGCAATATTTTAAACAGTATTAATTCATTTTACACAACTGGGGATCGTTGCATAAAAATACTTAAGTGAAGTTTCGCTCTTAAAACATTTTCTAAGTATTTTAAAGAAAATTTTAATGACGAAGTGTTGCATAAAAATTCTTAAGTTAATGTTAATTTTTCAAATCTAAATGTAACAATTAAATTCGCATCTTGTGAATAATTGGAGGTTAATTTATTAGGATGTAGTACCTACTAAATTTGAAAAACCTCTATCATGAAAAACTGTTTGTGGCCATATGTACCTCTTGCGAAAATTATTTTGCAAAGATTGTGTATAATTTCGAATCAAATTAAATGAATTGTTGACATTTTAAGATACAAAACTACAATTGTGACAACGTTCAGTTGTAAATTGCTACTTTAATGTTTTATTGATGTAAATATGTATTAACTTTTTATGTACCTTTAAATCAAACAGGTATACACTAATTTAATTATTATACACTAAGTATTACAAAACCTATATTTATATGAGTACATAGTTTTATAATTTTAAATAAAAATATTTTAGAATTTATGACAGCGATCTAGATACATAAGTTTAATGAGAAAACCTATAAGTACCTAAATTATATAAATTTATATATACATATTTTCAACAAATTTTAATGTAGATTGGCAACGGACATTAGCAGATTGCGTAACAAAATATCTGATCATTAAATTAGTAACTTTTTTGGTCAGTGTTGACACTTGTCCGTCACAATATTTTCTACATGTGATGCTCAAGTAGAAGATGAGATGGAAAACATAATTATGATTTTAAAATCTTTTGTCAAGATTTACGAAACTTAAATATGATTAATCACCTTGTGTGCTATCTTCACCTGAATTCACTTCTTTTCATACAAATGATTACACACGCTACTGATCCTTCTTCAAATGTTATTATAATCTTTTTGAACTTACTCATGAAATGTTGCATTCTTTCTAACAAATTTTAAGGCTTAGTGAAAATTTTCCCTTACTTAAAAGTGGTTTGTGATTGTTGTAATTTAAGAAAATATAGTTCTTTTTACTTTCGATTTCTTTTCTTTCGAATTTTTTGAAAATTTCGAGACACTTTACCACAAATTTCTATTATTTTTAAATATAGGTCTATAGCTAATATTTGTAATGAAATTCTCTTTTTTAATATTGAATGTATATGAATCAGACTAAAAAATAACACTTTAATAATCCAACAACAAGGATACATGGCGGATACAAGGATTTTCCTAAAACCGGGCTAACATTTCCTGAGAATCTGAATTTACTTTTGTTATAGGTTAAAAATCAACATCATGGTTATAGCAGGATTTCGTAAATTTAGTTAAATTATTAACGGTAAAAAAGCTGGTTATATTCATTGATACTCAATTTAGCTTCTATTCCATTATATTCAAACATTTAATATGTACTATTTATATTATTTAAAAGTTATATATAGGGCAATATAGGACTGAAGCATACTATTTTATTTGACATTGAATAGCAGATTTTACATTAGAATAATTTTGTATTTAATTAATTATAATTATCACCTAAAAACCAAAATGATTTCAAAATAAAATTTGTTCAACTTAATAAAAATATTCACTCAAACGATTATTTAACAATATACTATTACTCATTTTTTTCAAATACCGATGGATGCAATTAGAAACTAAACCAATTGAAAATGTCTATTAAAAATTTTAGTCGTTTCGTTTAGATATAAATAAATTAAATAATTTTTTTGAATAAAAACAAGTTTGATAAGATATTTTGTTTATTTAATAAATAAGAACTTCTCATTATTAACAAATTGAGGAAATTAGTACCAATAGTGTAACCTAATAAGTAGGTAATACAAATACAAAAAAGCAATATTTATCAATATAAATCTTAAATATAGTAGTACACTTAACAAGAGAAAATAGAAATGAAAAATTTCCAAAATACAACTGAAATAAACATGTGTTATAAGATAAAACATTAAAAGTGTACAACAGAATAGCACCGAAAGCAGTATACCCCATGAAAGTAAAACAGCAATGCTATCACAGATAACCATAACTTATGGCATAAGTCATCAATTGCGACACTTGAAAAAACACAATGAATAAAGTAAAATCTCATAAAAAATAAATCAGTATAAATAATGGTTCCTATTCACTACAAATAAAATCGCTTGGATATCAGGCGTCCGCCAAAAGCTGAATATCAGGCGCCTGATATTCAGGCAATTATGACTGATTAGATTCAGAAAATTGTTTAATTATACAGTTAACCTGGCGTAACGTTGCGAAAGGAATCCTCAACGAAATCAGAGTGAACAAAATCAAAATTTGGCAAAATCAAAGAAGTGCGGGAAGTACCCAAATCAACATTTATCCTACCAGACACGTTAAGGTTTTTTACAGAAGGTGCCTCCAATTTAGGGTTGTAAGGAGCAGTTAATGACTTTGCTAGAACGACGTCCCATTTCACCATTTTTAAAAATCGGGATCCTTTGAGCTCTTGAGCAGTTGGACGTTCATCATGATTCTTTCGAAATGTTGTATTCAAGAAAGCCATAAACGGTTTTGATACTGATTTTAGGGCACGTTGATTATATCTTCCTTCTTTTGCTACCTTTTTGTTTTCTTCTTCAGTGCTATTGACTCGCAAAGGACCGACTACCATCTCTGCTGCAACCATTCCTATGCTCCAAATATCTGCCTTGGTAGTAATTGCAACTTCTCGAGCTACTTCCGGAGCCATATAGAGCGCTGTTCCTTGGAAATCAGAGAGTGTTTGTTCCATATCCAAATCGAAGGCACGATCAAAATCGCACAAATAAATATGTCCTTCAGGATCCAGTAAGATATTTTCTGGCTTTATATCTAGATGTACAATCCGCTTGGAATGAAGATATTCTAAAGAACAAACCAATTCAGAGATGTAAAATCGGGCTTCTGGCTCCGTAAGAGTTCCAAATTTACTTAGTACATCGAATAAGTCACCACCTTTAGCCAATGTTATAGCCATTAAAGCACTGTTTTCCGACACAAATGAATAGAAGAGAGAGGTAATAAATGGACCTGAAGAATCAAGCTTTCTGAGAACATTTCTTTCCCGAAGAACACACCTGGAAGCTGAATCATTGATAATATTTGTTACTTTTAAGGCATATTGTCGTCCTTTGTCTTTTCCAGATTTCTTTGTCACACAATACACTTGACTATAACATCCTTCACCCAAATGACTTTGAACGCTAAAATCAATAAATGAAACTTGACCGTCTTCTCCCGCCATTTATAAGTTTACGAATCTGTGAAGAATAAGCGCATATTCCACTGTGTAAAATTATATAAAATAATAATAATTGATAACAACACCGATTCGACAGCTGCTAACTCTACAGTACGACCAACACAACAAGACAGAAAACACTAAACCGAATACAAGACACGTAATTTTCCACCACTTTGTTTTTCCACGCATTCCTTATCGATCTGTTAGTTAAATCAGTTTCATTGGTTAATTATATTAAAGCGTCATCACCAATGAATCATTCTTGTAAACACTGTGAATACAAAGATTGAATATATTATTAGTTATACATACAGCACTACTTATATTAAATACAGTAATACAATTTTATTAAATTAATTTTATATAAAATTTTAACCCAGTATAGAATTATTTTAGCACAGATATTTATTTATAAGGACGAAACAAAAAAAGACAGGGACCACGGAGCTGATTTGTATTTAAACGCCCCTACATGTAAGAGTTGTTATTTTTACAGTATTTGTTTAATTTTATTCTCGAGAACAACGGATTCCGCAAAAACATATTTCATTGGTGTATGTTGGGGGGTCTAGATAGAGGGACATAGGAAACCCCCAAAAGTTCAAAAAGGTCCAAATTTAGGACGAAATTGTGTAGGTAATTATGACATTTATTTTAATTAAAGTAATTATTTAAGTAATTCACTATTGTTTTATCACTAATTTAAACAATCAATCTTTATTTAAAATTGTATCTTTTTAGAAATTCATTGACAAAAAAATCCCAAAATGAGGTCCCACCTGAAAATATCCTGGATATACAGCCCTCTATAAATATTGTAAGAAAAACAGCATCATAATGTCAAATAAATGGATTTTTATAAATATCTATACGCAAAACGGGGTGTTTCTCCGCAGTGTTTCTACGTTACGCGCGGGCAGACCTCCCCACATACACTATTAATACACTCCTTATTCTCAATACAAAAGATTTTTTACGTAAATTAAGTTCCCAAAGTTTTCGCGTCGAATATCATTATAACAGACAATAAACATCTGATCCAAATTCTGTCCAAATTAAGTCTGATTATAAAGTTTTTTCTTTATGCCAATGTAAAATAGAGACGCACTATTGGATTGTTCTTGGGACATCTGCAGTTTGTGAGAAGCAATCGAAATTTAAAGAAATCAAGGGGACCAATTGGATTGGAAATTTAAAGAAATTGAATGACTTTAAACGTACTAATTAATAAATTTTCATTAGGAAAATCTTGGTAGCTAACAGGTAGTAATGAGATTGAAAACTCACGGTGAGAGTCCGAGCTACTAAGTTATCTTCGAATAACGTTGAAATTAGGTTGAATAATTACTTCGTAAATGTCAAAAGGTCTCATCAATCAATAATAAAAAAAATCATAAATTAACTATGAAGATAATCATGGACCGATGCATATTCACATTATTGCAATAATAATAATACAAAATTGTCTTACCTATTGATATTTGATTATTTATAAAATACTTTTATAGTCTTATATTTTACGAACTACTTAATTTATTAATTTAAATTGATCCGTTATACATTAAATCATGGTCCATTTAATGTCCGGAAAATACAATTAAAACAATAGATGACTATGAATTTTATAAAAATTAAACCAATTTTTTTTATTAATTTAAAATATTTTTAATTGTATAAAATTCAGCAAAAAAATGCGAATTGTTTACCCTTATATCATATTGAACTATATTTGTATAATGTACATTTCTAAAAAATGCTTTTAAATTTCTTAAAAAGCTGATTGATCCTGGCGACTCGGGAGGTGTCATGCAATTGTGTTTCAATTGTTGACTCTGCGGCAGAATGACTTGTCGTAATGTCTTGTCAACTCTAATGATCTGTTTTGGAATGTTGTATTTCTTGATAATCTGGAAGAATCTAGTCCAGCCAACTGGTGGAATAGTTTTTATCAGTCCATCCATCTACTACATAACGAATCAAGTCCGAAACGTTGGAATAATCAATTGAGCGTCCATTGTCCTCTGTAATTTTACCATATTCGTCCCATTTTGGCTTTATGAGAAAATAAAAATTACAGTAATAGACGAGCCTTATAGTTCTGCAATGCTTAGGAAATGAATCAATTGTTTTGACAATAAGATTTTGTGGTGGTCGACACATGTGGTGTAGTTATATCAGGTGGTGTCGGCTCTGGTGACGGAGGCCCTTGTTGTTCCTGTTCCTTTTGAATCTCTTGTTGCAGGTTGTAAGCATACATTTTATGCTCTAACTCTGGATCCACATAAACAGTTTCCTTCTCCTTCTACAGCGTTTTCATTGGTAGATAATATTCCACTTCATTAATTAATACAAATCGTCGAAACAATTCATAATCTCCAGCCATGCTGATTCTTTTTAGTTTTAGATGTTTTTCCCAGGTGGTATGTTTGTGTGAGATGTGCATGTTGAAGTTCCTCTCCCGGAAAATTTTTACTTCTAACTCTTAATTTAAGTAGTTATAGTCAGGAGTTATCTGATGCAAGTCAGAAATAGGTAGCATATATAGGGATTATCACTAACAATATCATTAAAGACTGTATTCAGAAATTTGAAATTCCCAGGACGCTTTTGTCGGCCGAGTTGTCCAACTTGTGTGGCATCGCGTGGATTTTTAAATATTAACAAGTATAGGCTTATATATTGAGAGACCGAGTCTGTATCTCATTTTCTTTTTAGAAAATATTCTGGCTGATTGCAATTAAGCAAGGTAAGTGATGTACCATTCTTGTAAATAGGAAACTGATGGGTGCAGGAGAAGATTTCGTCTCCTCCATCAAATCGTCAATCACCACAATATAAAGTGATCATATAAAATTCAGCTCTTAATAATAATAATAATAATTTATTTCTGGTTACAAAAAAAGCATAATACAGTGAAAATATAAAAGAAAGATGAGTAACCAAGGGAGCCAGAGGCATTACATACAAAGTAATGATATGACTGGTTACCTATAAAGTGGTATAATAAGAAAAATATTT
The DNA here is from genome assembly GCA_034780395.1 of Vannuccia rotundouncinata. Classification (NCBI taxonomy): domain Eukaryota; kingdom Metazoa; phylum Platyhelminthes; order Proseriata; family Coelogynoporidae; genus Vannuccia; species Vannuccia rotundouncinata. The sequence goes on along the minus strand of JAUZNC010015671.1, from coordinate 18,063 downwards.
TACAATATAACGCGCTGAAGTAGGTATAGTTACAAAGTGGACTAGCATAATATATAAGTTTGAATTATTATTATTATTTTTTGATGACAACAATGTATAATTAGTACAAACGAGTAGAATAACATTATAAGTAAGAAAGTATATGGGGAGATGAGTAGTTAGTTATGGTGAAGTCATATGTTTTTTTTTAGAAAGATTCAATAGGTGTAGTTACATATATAGATCAATCATATTGGCAGGGTACATAAATGGTGCATTTAATATGTAAATGTGTAAAATACATGTAGGTAATACATAATATAATAAAGTATAAACAGATTAAACAGATTAAACTTGCAAGTAGACCTACATAGTGGACTAGCTTAATATATAAATTTATAAAATATTTATTTTGATGATAACAAAGTATAATTACAAACGATTAGAATGTCATCATAAGGAGGAAAGTATGTGTAGATGAGTAGTTAGTTATGGAGAAGTCAGATGGGGTTTTTAGTAAGAATCAATAAAGGATTTTGTTAAATTTTCCTTGAAGGCAGGTCTGCTATTTATTTTTTTAGTATTATAATTTAAAGAGTTCCAAAAGGTGTTGGAGGGCCATCATATAAAACAGTTATTATATCTTCAAGTTCTTTTGAAAGTTTGTACATTGTCCCGGTAAACCAGTGCACTTTTTCTAATTCCTTATTAAATATTTCATTGCGACGTTTTATTAAATTTTCCACAAATGTTGCTTTTCCAGACATTGTCGGTCCGGCAACAATCATGCTGGCATTATGCTTCAATCACATATCCATATTGTCTCTAGATATTTTGGGAAAACAATCATCGTTAGTTATGATTAAAAACATGAATGATAAAGATTATTATTTTTTATAATATATATTATACACAATGTTTATAATCAGGAAGCAACACAATCAGTTAAGCAACGAACAGAAAGAATCGGACGAAGGAGGAGGAGGAAGAAGAAAGAAGCCAAGACAATCTGATTTATGAAGATATTAATGATAATCAGAGAGAGGATTCCTTGGTGTGCTATGTAGAGAAAATTGAAAATCTTAAACGTGCAAAAAATAATTCTATTCCCCTATATCAATCATGATCAAGAATATATTGAACGAGGATTATATTATAAACACAATTCACTGGAGGAAATCGATAAATTCGTTGAGTCGAACCTACTGTATAAATCACTATACCTCGATCGATGCAATGCAAACGGTCAAATAGCATCAATATTTAAAAAGTACGGCTGAAGGAAAAAGGGTCCACTGCAAACTCCAAAGTATCCGTACTAAGATGATACGGTCGATGTTTGGATTTCATGACAAAATTTGTTTAAAAGTTGGTGAAACAATGGAAGAGAGGTATCAGGACAACATAGATATTGAAAGTAGTCAAAGGGATGAAAATGTTTAGCAATAAAGTCAATGTAGTTTTATAAAGAATTATTTGATTTCTTACTTTAAAAGTAATAGTCAGTATGGGTATAGTGTTCTCAAACACGGTTGTAATCAGGGACCGCCTACATAAATCTGAGTCTTATATTTCAAACATTTAAAGATGATTTTATAAATTGAACGCTTGTATGCATTTTTATGGAATTTTAGGGACTTTAATTGTCAAAAGCTAAAATTTGTCAAAATTTACAGAAATATGTTAAAATCTACTAAAAGTTTCAAACTTTCATTAAAATCTGTTTTATGTTTATATAAATATAATTTACGGATTTTTAAGGATATTTTGAAACTTTTCAAGATATTTAGGAACTTTTAAGGATATTTTTGTTTAATGATAAAAGTTGTTTAAATGAGTTAAAATGTGCTGTTTATATATTTTTTTAAATATGCTAAATTTGAACATTTAGGAACTTTTAAGGATATAAGGGATTTTCAGTAATGATAAAATTTGTTAACATTTGCTAAAGTTAATAAAATGCATTAATAATACCAAATTCAGAAATAATGGTTAAAATCTCAAATATTGTGAAATACTACTATTCAATTAAAAGTAATCTATATAAAAAAATAATAAAAATTATCGCAACAATAAATCTAGTTTTTAAAAGAAAAATCGAATTCTGTATATTATGTAATATTCCTAAATATTGATTATTTTAAGAAATGAAGATGGCAAAATTGAACGGAGGATAATTATTGATATTTGTAAAATCAATAAAACAGTAAAATCAGAAATTAATTAATTGATTAAAATTTTGAATTTTCATCGTAGGATATTTGATTCAGTTATTTACACTTTAGCAGATAATATATCCGCCCCGAAATTTTCATTGAATAAAAACAAAACGTTTTTGACACTTACCGATGATAATGAAGCTCCAAAGGGCCAGAACATCTACAACAATTGTACATTCGTTACTAATAACTATAAGTAAATTAATTCTACTTTAAATCACATTTCAATTACGTTTTAAAATTGTTTTGAATTAATGTTATAATTAATTTGTCTAATATCGAATTATCCATTATATGCTACATATACTTGTAAATCCAGTCATTTAAATTACTGATATCCATTATTATCCTGGTAAAAATCATTGATAACAATCAATATGTGACAAATTATATTTAATCATGTTTTTAATAAAAATAAATAAAATTCTCCAGTAAGTGTCCATAAGGTATCGAAAACCAAATGCAATATATTACTTAAAGAACTTTAAATTAACGAAGCACATTACTATTTTGATATGAACTTAAAATTATCCTAAAATAAGTCAATTTTTTTTAACTTTTTGAAGGTTTAAAATTGAAGCAAACATTTTTTTTTAAATTAGTGAAATTTTTGGAATTTTAAAATTTCAGTCAAAAATTTTAATTACTATTTATTTCTTGATTTAAAAATTCGCACCAAAATTTTTCGTTTTTAGAGTTCGCGAAATTGTTAAAATTTTACGGCAAAAATTGTTGTTCATACATGCTGTACAGCAGAAGTATAAACCTACCATTATCAAATTCGACAAGCATTGCGTCAAACCTATTTTTAGAATGAATGTCACATGACGGTAATTTTTGGGGTGATGAGTCATGAGCTAGAAGTCACTACCACATACTACTTTTGTAATTACAAATACTATATTTGTATTAAAAAAACTATATCATCTATAAATTCAGACAAATTTTAAAAATATCCAGCTTATTTACTTTACGTAGCATTTATAGCTTAAACGTTTAGAATCACTTATGATTCATTACATCTCTCCTAACGTGCACTTAATAAATGACAAGAGTTTCATTATAAATAATAATTTAGTAAATTTGAACATATTCAGTTTTGAATAATTTTCGGGTAGACATGTAAGAAAATAGTGTAAGAAATTTAATCATTCAACCGGCCGTATATATTATTGTATTCGAACTATAGCCCGTTAAAATTGAACTTACATTTTAGAAAATAACCAAAATGATACGATTCTCGGAAGAATATACTAAATAAACACTCATGAAAAAGTGTAAATGACATTCAAATTACGATATAGATATTGTTGTTATAATCAAGACGAAAAGTTGCACTTTATAATTTATTAAAAGAATTTAACTATGCACAGAAAATATAGAAATACAACAACAGCCCATGGATAATACAAATAAAAATATGTAGTAACACCATAATTAACGAAACAGATAAGCAGTCTGGAAATAAGACGTATAATATTATATAAAGATAATGGTTAAAATGACGCAAATTTAAGATTAATTTTAGCACAGTTGGAAAATACTAATCTTTTATTAGTGAGTCACAAGATATGAAGGCATAAATAAATATATTATCAATGTAGAAAATATAGCCAATAGACAATGAAAATTTATACACAAAAGCTGAGAATATTACGATATTACCGACACTTATATAATACATTCAAACAAATTAAAAGCAATTGATTATACACTATAATTTTGAGAAACAATGTTTGTTACCTATTGAGTAAAAAGAACAATTAACATTTTGATTTCTCTATTAATTAGAAAACACACTAAGATAGCTGCTCTGTAATTAATGAAAATCTTATTCAACCAAGATATTTTCATTAATGACATGGTATGGTGTCGAGCTTCCTAACTTTATTTCATTAACTAAAACGATAATGATATAATTACATACTGTGACCAGACCATCATATATTTCAAAAATAGAAATAATGTGCATAATAAAAACCAAATGGAACAATAAACCTAGATGCAATCATCATAGCATAGAGTCACAATCTACACAAACAAAATAAGATCGGTAGAAAAGCTCCAATTGAGGCTAAAACCGGAAGTAGCATGGTCGAGGTATCATCCGAGGCGTATGGGTCTGGAGTACGAGGTCCACTTACAGGGCTCTTCCTCTTTACTTTATCAGCTGATTCTTCTTCCTCAGCTTCAGGTTCTTTCACAACAGGATCTACCTTTTGAGGCATACCAGGAATTGGCGGAAGTTTCGGTACATCTAAAAGAAAATGTCCAATATTTGTTTGCTAATTAAATTATAAAAAATGGAATGATAATAAACGTCGTATAATTGATAATTAATTATAAAAGATTGTTTTGAGTAATATGCACATTTTCCCCACAAACAAAATTTGGATATATTTACATCATTAATAAAAATATGATACGATTTATAATTTGCAAAATACAATACTTAAAAATAGCTACTGAATAGAATCACGTATCAAATGTTAAAAAGGATAAAATTGCTGTTAAATGTAGTGTTAAAAAAATTGATCTTTGCAATGAAAAAGAAATTGGTTAAATTGCAAAAATCAACATTTAAAAATAAATAAAATAACATTAAAAATTTGTATTTTTGCTAAAGTATTATTATTTACCAAAACTTTATAATTACATAAAATTTGATTACGAAGATTGTCAAATTTCCTTACCGTCAATGGTTCCTTTATAAAGGACAATTGCGTTGATTTTTGGATTATCATGATCACCCTTAAAATAAATAGAATTAAATCAATAGTAATACAAAAATCATCCTATATTAAGTACTAAGATTTAGTTAGTAATCTTAATTGTATTAACATTAAAAATACTACTAGTAACAAAGGAACATATTACTTTGATAAATTCCACAGGTATTTTGTTATAGTAGAGTTCAGAGGATGCGCCATTGACCATCAGTTTACCATCTTTAACTTTTAATGGTATAATTTCATCATGACCAGTACCACGACCAACTTTCCCATAAATGTCCAGACGGTCCACAACTGTGTGCTCACCGTTTAGTGAAACATCAAACACCTGAACACATAAAAATAGGTTATAATTTATGTACCTTAAGTAATATAAAGTAATAGTACATAAAGAAATTATTTGAAACCGAAGACCAAATAAATAAAGTATTCAAAATTGCACAAAGGAAAAAACAGAACACACTATATTTGTAATCGAATCATATAGAAAAAATATATAGAAAAACAGCAGGTATTATCACACTACTAATAAAAAAACATTAAATATTTTCCTTACATATTCTTTCAAACCAACAATATTTTTAAATAATATTATAAGTATTTATTTAAATTTATTTAACTCTAAATATTTATTACAATAATTTTATATGTGACTTCATAACTAGCAATCCATATAGCATAATACATACCTGCCAACATAATTAAGTTAAAATCCGGAACATCCCACTATCCACCACCCTTCATGGCTAAGTGGTGAGTGTAGCCTATAATTCATTGCCACTACAAGGACTTTTTTGATATTTTAAATTCAAGTTGACAAAACACCTACTCCTTTAGTTTAATTTAAAATTATATACAATATGTGGGTGTTCACACAGCCAATGAATAATCCAATATTGAAAAATTCAGTTGATTCCATTGTTATTTATATTTATAATACTAATGGTAAATTTATAAACTTCTGTTAATATAAAAACATAACTGATTTACATTATATTAGTTTAGTAAATGTATAAAATAATAATAAATCAGTTCTTCCATATTTGCATTTATTAATATATATATATAGGATTCTAAGTCATATTGTTCTATTGTAGTACATACCCACTAATGTATTGATAAAGTAATTTTATTTCTTATTCATTGTGATTGTAAGTAATAATCAAATATTTGAAAAAACCTAATATTTTATTTGAATAATGGAATCATATAATAAATTATATACTAATAAAAATATTCTGAAATGAAATAGGATGAACAAAAGAAATACTAGTTGAATAGATGAAGCAAATTGTGACTATGTTTTAATCCTAAAAATGTCTAATATAATATTTGCAGGAGTAAGGATTATTGCATAAAAATAACTATCTATCTGCTACTGTATAAGAATGTTGGACAATTTTGTCAGTTATGATTATACAAATTCTTTATCATATTATAACAATATTCAGGTAAAATACAATAAGATAAAATAAAAATACTTTTAGCAAAATTTGACAATTTTATTTACTTTGTATTTTACCTCAATATTCTCTGACACAATCCACAATATAATCCTTTACTAAATGTATGTAGATTTCTACACAAAACAAATATATAAATAGAAATTTTCTCACACATTTTATAAAATATTCAGAATTGCACTATTCTAAATTATAATTGTTAAATTTAGTGTTTACATAAAAAGTAATTTTACACTATTATAGTCATTTACTTTAAACAGAAAAAATAAAACATTAATGTGGTAATGACTATGTATGACTATATATATGAAGGTAAAAATTCATTGAATACTTGCAAATATTTATTGTATAGGAAACGTGCATAAAATTAAGTCAATTACAGTTTACTAATCTAAATATAGAATCACATGCTGTGACATGATGTGTGAGTAAAATTTGGTACTGTATCAAACATTGATCGCCCCATTGGTAAAAGGTTAAAGCAAATGTTATAAAGCAGATTTTTTGAATTTTTAAAATTATTTAAGAGAAAAACAAATGAAGAAACATGTTATTTAACTCATTTTACACAAAGAACAAAATCCCTCAAGACACAAAATATCATAACAATACCACTTTTTATATGTGATATTTTTAATTTTTAATATTTTTAGATTATCATTTTATTGAATGTTAGTTATTTTATTTTGACCAGACTTTATGTAAAATTATGCTCATTTTATAAAGCAGTTTTTATTTTAAAATTAGATTGAGGTGGGTGACTACATTTGAATGTGGATAAGACTGAGGTAATGCCCATAAGCAATGGATTACAACACAGTCTTTCCACCATATAAGAAAATGCCCTTGCAACCTAGTTGGATTTAAGAACAACTGTTGTATGAGGTCACACATTAATATTTTAGAAAATCAATTTTAAAAATTCAATTATTTTATGTTAGTATCTAGCAAACAGTTAAAAAGAAAATTATTACATATCATTCATACATTCCTCTCAACTAGCCCACATTCTCCAAAAAATAAGTCACAAATTAATATTATGTCTGTATTATCAATCAAACTTATAAAACAGTTTTTCATAAACCCAATGACCTATGAAGATTTATGGCCACACTCTCCAAGGACCAGAGTGTAGTTTGTCGAAACTGACATAACCACAAGTCATAAACTTACCAGTGCACATGATTATCAATAATCTCATAAATTATGCATGGACTAAAAATAGCAACATGCTGAATCACCACTTCTCAGATATGTTTTTCAAAGCTATCACAGATAGCAAATACATGATTTGTTCTAAATATAGAAGCTGCTAACTATTTATGACTGGGTTGAATGTGACACAAAGTGATTTTGACATTTTAACTTTGTGTTAATCTTTATATATAACCATTTATTAAACCAAAATTAAAACACTTTGTTGGATTATAAATTAATGTTTCAATTTACTTTTGGACAATAAAGCAATAAAAATAGTTTTAGTCTATTTGAATCATATAATAAATATATGTATATCAGCAATAGGTATCAAGTGTTGATTGTTCCCCATGGTTCAGTGATCAACATTCATCTACATCATATGAGTTTTGTCCTTTGGTTGTGGATGAAATGTCACTTAAAAAACATGTGGAATGGGACAACTCTAAGGGCTTCTTCAGTGGCTTTGGTATCAGAGGAAGAGGTGACATTCAAATTGTTTGTGATGGTGTAGGACTATATTTTTTGGAAGTTGCCAGCTATCTTCTCTTATTGACAAATGTATTCAAAAATTGTTCAAAATAATATTACACTGTGTAGCATTACTTGTGACAGAACAGCTAATAATTTACAGAATATAGGAAAGTAGGGAATTCCCAAAATTAATCTCATGTGATTATCATATTACAATAGTAGATTAATAGAATTAATAGTAAATCAAAAAAGCAAAACATTTGTAGAATAGAAAAATAGTACATTTATAATCATAATTTGTATAATGCACTCCAGGACAAATACAATAAAGCATATTTAAAAAAAACAAATCCAAAAAATGTAATGGAGGAGTGAAAAGAGAGAAATATTAAGGTAATGAATCAGGGAGAGTACAAGATATGCAGAAATGGATGGAAAGAGATTGAGGAAAATTGTGGAGTGACTTTCTTTTGCAAAAACAAAATGGGTGGTTTTAACAAAATCAAACCCAACAATTTTATTTAACTAATACAATATTTTCTTGACCACAAATTAAAAAATCAATAGATTGGAAAATGATATGTGATGTATAAAATGGCTATCTGATTTGTTTTTGGAGACATATAAAGTTTGCTTTACATTGCCAGTCTCAAAAATATTATTAGCTTAATAAGGAAATCTGATTTCAATTATGGTATTACCAATACCAATATGTTAAACCATATCATAATAACTATCACAAAATAAAAAAGTACACTGTTCCATAATTTGAGCATATACTTTCATAATACCTATCTATTTATTGCTTAAAGTATAACAGGGTCAACAAATCAAATTATTTGACTTTTACAGGAAAAATGTAAAAGTTTTTATAGTACTAAGTGTTTATAATATGCAATAATACTATGTATCCAGAAATTAATTTTTTTTGATCATATGCCCATAAATTTTCTGACTTTTAGTTTACAGTCAGACCTAAATTCCCTGAAATTCCAGGTCTGTGGGAACCCTGTATGAGCAGTTTATAATACAAAAAAATTAGCAAAAAATGGTGACAAATAATAATAGATAAATAAGTATTTTTTTTCATTTTGACTATGTAAGTTCAACACAAAACATATGATCATGATTTATATATCAAACATTTTTAACATTTTAGCCACAGAAACCTTAACTGTTCAGATTCTAAACAGTTCTTCTAAGAGAATATGGAATCTATTAATATATAGAGTATCTGCTATCTCTAAAAATTTTACAGGAAAAAGATTGTAGGAACCTTGTTTTATTAAGAGATTTTTTAATGTCATTCAACAGTAATTTATAAGTATCATTTATATAAATTTTATATTATAGCAATACATGTATATCATAATATTGTTAATAATCAAATAAAAATGTGAAAGAACAAATTATTAAATAACAGATAAATAAGTTTGATTTTTTAATGAACTGGTCAAATATAATAGTGAAAAATTAAATTACCTTTTGATTAGGAGCTGTAAACCAAACTTCAGAAAATTTAAGTACTAAAACATATTCTCCATCTCCTGGAATAGGCACTTCATAAGCAAAATTGGCATTATGGTAACGTTCAGTTTGATAAAGTATTTGATCATGTGGAGAAACTCTATTAATAATCATACTTTTTCCGTAATCTGATGACATTCCAGGTGTTAACATATCTTTCTGGTATCTAACTCCATTAATGTCTGTGTGCACATTTCCTCCACAATTGACAGCCCAGTACACCTCTGCAAAACTGAAACACGGCTGAAATGACCAGAAGCCATTTAATAAAAATAACAAAAAATTCAACGTTGACATTTTTAATTAAGCCGCTAAATTATATCAATTGAGACCAATTTTCGCGGAAATGACGTGAAGCAATACTATGAAGTATTTAAATAAATTATTTGTATCTCTTGTATATAACTATATTTGTGTCGATTTATAATACTTAACACTTTTATAAAATTACAAAAATAGATATAAGTAGTTTTTATCATATTATTGAGAATTACTGTTATACAAAACAATAAGCTGTAATATTTTACGAATGTTTTATTCTAATCAATGACTTATATATTATTTATAAATTATATATAAGTCATTGATTATAACACTTTCAAAATTGCTAATTATGCTATTAATTTTTTTAATTAATATTAGTAATGTTCAAGTGCTTAGAATGTATTCTATTGTCCTTGCAGCATTTTGTTAATCAAAACATTTAGAAATAATAATGCGTTTCCTGAATATGTTAAAAAGATTATCTATCAAGAACAAATAAATGAAATATTTTTTTTTAGCAGTATTTATCATAGAATAAAGCAAATTAAACTACGAACTAAAAAAATCCAATAAAATTTTTTAATGTAGGTTTTTATCAGTTTGATTTTTCAGTGATATTTTGTGAAACTTTTTTAAAAGTATGCATTTAATCATTTTAGTATTCGCCTTTAAACATTTATTCGTACTGCATAAAACATTTCGATGAAGTTTTGATCTCGGAATATTTTTATTTTAAAGTGAGTAGAATCTTTTAAATATTATATTGTCAATATGATTATCTCTCTTGTCGCAAGAAACGAGTAAACTAAAAAAAAATGTAGCTTACGAAGTTTTCGAGTTATTCATTATACCTACTTTCTTCTCGTCTGTCACACTAAAATATCCCTAACATGATAATACAAAGAAATTATAATGAAATATTACATCAACGAATTTGTGATTTGGTTGAACATATAGAACTGATATAAAGTTATACATATGGACCGCGCAACAGGGTGGACGCCACTCTCGAGAATGAAATTACTCTATATATAAAATGAGACATTTTAGGAGAGGCGCCCTTCTTAAAAATGGATTTTGGCACCGACCTTTTGAAGTTCACGCTCCTCCCCCCCTTTTTAAAACGGTGCAAGAGTTATATATAGCTTGTCATAAGTAAATAGTATTAGTAGTTACAAGATGTTATCAAAATTAAAAAAAGCAATTACATGTAAAACAGTTAATATATTTTATCATATCATTGTTGAAAAACCAACACTATACAAAGCAAAAATAAAAGTAATTTTGATAAAAAGCATTAAAATATTCATGCAAAACAGTTTAAATTTTTTAATTATCATAATTATGAAAATTAACTTGAATAAACTTAATCAATTAATCAAAATGTGGTATTACATAAATTAATTAAGAAATACAGTTTGAGTAAAAGACATAAAATGTTAACATATTATACACTAAAATTGAGAAATAATATCACTTGTAAAAAGGAATTAATTAATATATGATTGATTTAATCTAAATAATATTCCGTCTTATAAACGACGCATTTCATTCTCAAGACCGTACATCATAGCTTTCAGATTTCTGAGTTCACCAGAAAGTTTCTTGGAATGTCCAGCCGTGGTCTTCACATTTTTAAGAATGGCCAAATCAATGTCTTCTGGCCGTTCCATTTTAATTGGTATTCCATCGTCCAAACCCAGAGTTACCTAAATAAGTTGGAATATGTAACAACAATAAATCATTTTGGTAATTGAATGTTCAAAATGTGTAATAAGTAGTAAAAACTAGGAACTATGTTTGTATTGATAGTAAAACATCTAAATTTAATGACATATAGTAGATTAATTTATAATCGATTTTATTTATTACTGTATTTTATGTTTTAAATACAGCGTAATATCAATAATTAAATTAAAATATCGCTGGTTTATAGAAGTCTATTTAGCCAATTTATAGAAAATAGAAACAAAAATAATAGTTAGATTTTTTCCGATATAGCTAAACAACAAATCTTGTAACAATCTTGTACAAAACTTTACTAAATACAGCTTAGTATACATGTGTATAATATATAATACGCTCTTTCGTGAATTAAAGGCTATAGTTTAACCGCATTTGCATTATGAAGATGCAAAGAAAATTTCTTTATTTAGTAATAAAGAGTAACTGAGCAGACTGTATTTTGAAAATTCAACCGGAATTTGTTTCTACTAGGTGTATAAAAATACGTGCACAAAAAACCTAGGTCAGAGCCAATAAAAATATAAACTAGATTTATATTCAGCATATCTGAACCATCAAAGAATCATATTTAAAAACCAAATATCAGCTCTTGTTTTCTTAAAATCAGGCAGTCAATCTTCACCTTATACAGTTGTTTCTCCAAGTTTCTCAACTTCTTTCTCAAGTTAGCAATATCAGTTTGAAAACCCTGAACTTCCAGATTGCGTCGTCGCTCCAGGTCCTGATACCGCTGGTTCATCAACTGTAGTCGCTTGCCAACCTTCTCTGAGCGCTCTTTGAATACTTCCTTGGATACGTCCCCTTCTTCACGGGCTCGGGATAAATCATCCTCCATTTGTATAACCTAGCCAGGGTAATGTTAATAGTAAACTTTTTGAGAAAAATTAAAATCAAAACTATAAAAAATAAGTACCAATAACAGATTGCAATATGTATTTCTGCGAATACATTGGTAACTTTTAATGTATAAATAATTATTAAATACATGCCACTAATCCCATTTTCATTGTTGACAATATTATAGCATTATAAGAATTAAGGAAAAATAAAAACTCTTTGTATAAAATTAACCGCTAAAAATACATTTTTTAAATTATATTCTAGTTTACCTGCATTTATATTATATGTTTCTCTGATGCACTACGCCAAATTAATTATGAAGATAACTATTCACAACAGCAATGACTACCAAAACAATGGAAACCCCCAACGAGGAATATTACGGTTATACTGGAAAATCTTACACAAGTAAATTTATAGATTGTACAAATAAATATTTATGGACATTCTTAATACAAGTTGTAAATAAACTTTGCGCTAATTTATTTACACCCTACCCTGCCTGTAGATGATGAATTCAAAAATTAATGTTAAGATATTTAAAAAACGAAAATTTTATATAAACGAATATTGGTAAGTTGAGCACAATTATTTTTTAGAATATTTAGAATTAATAATCACATTTTTATGCAACAGATCTATATGAAAATCTCTTCAGTTTTAGAGTTAACTAACCTGCTCTCGGTACATATCCGCCAACTTCTGCTGTTGATCCAGTTGATATTCCATACTCTTCAGAGAATGCTTCATATCTTCCATCTTTCTCTCGTTCATATGCTCACTGGCCTCTACCCTGGCCCGGCTCATAGCGGCATCAGCCCCCTGGAACCCGTCCAGCGGTGATTTCCAGCCGCCGCCCATAGCTACACCGACCACGGCATTATCTGCTGCTCTGGCGGCCGCACGACCCTGGGAGTCTAACTTCTGGAGGAGGCGATCTTTCTCAGAGATCCAGTCTTTCTCGGACTTTCGAAAGCGATTTCGTTGCTCGAGAAAATCCTTCGAACTATCGTAGAGAAGGTCCTGTGTCTTTTTTAACCTGGATTTTGAGATGTATTAAAAGATTTCTCATTAGTTTAAAATTAAATCTTAATAAAAAAAGTTTTTCTAAAGATAAGCAAAAGTGTACAATCGCTGGTCCTCACTTGTCTGCTAGAGCAGCCAGCCTCTCCTGATCCCTCTTCCGCTGAGCATCCACTTCTTCCATGCGAATGCGGCGGTCCTCCATCAACGTGTCCACCTGCTCCTTTGCCAGGCGAGTCTGCTCCTCCAACTGGGACTGAAGAGAGTCCACTTGGGCCCGACAGGACTCCACCTCCCGACGTAGAGCATCATGGGCCAGAGCGGGAACTGTTCCACCTGATTTTGGTAGTAGGATGATAGCTATATTGAGGAGAGTTTATACACAAACCTTTTGCGAAATCACAAACAAGTTGTAGCCAGCACGATATTACCCAAAAAAAGTCTGAAGAGAATTTATTATTTACCGAATCAATTTGATGACAATAAAATATTTTAACAAAAAATAACAATTTTAAAATTATAAAATAATAGCAGTACAAATAGAACATATAAGTGCAGGGCCGTACATAAACTTTTTTTCAGTGGGTGGGCAAGATTTTACAAAAAGGCACCAAAACAAAAATGCATTTATATCAGTGTAAAAATTTATATATGCAAAATTTATAAGAGCGCCATAAATAGAAGGGGCGCCAAAAGGGGAAAATTAAGCAGGGGCGCTGGGGGGCAAGTGCCCTCCGCTAGATACGGGCCTGAAGTGTGATATTACTGATGGTAGTCCTCGTAATAGGGATTTTGCTATCACTTGCCCGCAGATTTTTTGGACCTGCCCATATAGGATCTTTACTTGCCCGTATAATAATTTTATCTGCAAAAATCTACCAATCAGTTACCAAAAAATCTACCAGTCCGAACGGACAAGCAATAAAAATTTTACTTGTTCGTTGGAAAATTTAACTGTCCACGGGCAATTGGACGGCCCTTATTTCGTAAAAAATTTGACTCACGCAGCATGACGTGATTCTCTTTTTAAATTAGTATCAAATACTTTGATTGGTTGATATTTTATGCACCTTTCTTATACAAGAAATTGTCGCAAGTATTCAATGTCTTATTTTACCTCTACGAATCCTAATCATGTGCAATAATTATTTATATTTATAAATATATTATGTAATTTTTTGCTTAGGACTCAGACTGGGGTGTCGCGACTTCAGCGACACCCCCACCCCTCTAGATCCCCCCCCTGGGTATAAATGTGACAACAACCCTACCTGTATGCTTGCTCGGTTGCTGGCTAAAATCTTTTTCTTTAGCAGAAAGATTGGCTCTTCCAGGCCGGTTACTACGGGGCGTTGGCTGGGAGGAAGGGGGGCGCTGGGTCACCACAGCTTTAGAGGGGGGGTCCTTCATGAAGTAGGTCACTTCTGACTCATTGAGACCGCTTAGTTGGAGCAGGTGTTGAACTTTCTTTCGGTCTTCAAGTTCACGAATCTTAAGTCGGTCGTTTTCAGCGTAAAGGCGAAGAACTTGTTCCCGTTCTTGGAAGAGGTACATCTATTCATTTGTCGATATAAAAAGGGGCAAATTAAATAAAATTGCAGACTGGTCATTATCCTAAGGTAAGATGAAAATAATGTTTTATAAATTTTATACACACTGAACACTTACTGGATAAATTAAATACAATTCAGCCGACCCTTATTAAATATAAGTGAAACGCCAGGCGAACATAATAATTTACACTCCAGATAAATTAGGGACTAGTGTTCCAAATAAACACAAACTTGTTAAAATAGGAAGAGTACCATGCCAGAAATCAGTTACCAAAACAATGTAGAATTAAGAAGCAGGAAGAATCAGATTATCACCTGCATATCAGAGAGCGCCTTCTGAAGCTCTGCGATCTCGTCTTCTCGCTGTCGTAAGTCCCATTGCAATGTCTGCTGGGCCCCACAGGCATCGCCCATCTGATCCAGGCGACCGATGACAGCTTCGTGATCCGAAGAAAGCTCAGTCACTTTACGTCGATAATAGTCTAACAGCTCTCGCGAGGGGCGCAGCATGGCCAGCCGATCACCGACTTCATCTTTGATTGGTTCTTGATGATGTTTATGATGAGATGACGATGATCGTTTAGCATCTCCATCTCCGCGGATGATACCAGCAGAACCGGGAGGGCTGTTGTCATGAACAGATATGCAACAATGGAGTTTTAAGGATCATGTAACTGTTTTACTCATAATGAAATTATTAATATTGTCATATAATAAATTTCATAAAAAATAATACAAGCTTAAAATCTATAATTTTAAATATTTTTAAAGAAAAATCAAAAACATGGATTTCAGAAAAACGTAAGTTGGAAATTAGGTATAAATATAGTGCATTTATCAATAATAGGAGTTGAGCTAAGAGATGATATGATGTATAAAAAATATGTACATATAATATTTAAAAGTAGATAGATGGTCATATAGACAAAATGTAATCTTACCGTTTCTTCTGTGGTCCCCTTGTTGTAGACATCTTATATATGATTCACAAAGCACATCTAACAAAAAACATATAGAATATGTAATACATAATTCAATGATTTTGAATAAAAGAATCTATATATCCCTATAAATAAAAACATTGACAGCTATTCTAAAGTTAAATATTGTAACCTTTCCAATATGTAAATAATAATATTTATGCAGTCAATCAAATATTACAAAATGTATGCTTATATATAATATAAGTAAGTATATAGGTCCATAAAATACATCCCAAATGTATTGGCTTATTTAGAAATACATACTTATCTAATTTTTTATTTACACAAACTAATGTTAACATAGCTTATGGAAAATCTATATGATCTGTTAAATTTAATTTTAAAATAATATAATTAGTTCTTGTTTTGTTCTTTTTTTACTACTTTTTCTTACAGAAATAGTTGGGATTAAACTATTAAAATAATAACTGTCATATTCAAATTAATTAAATATTCAATAAATATTCAATATATTTATTAAATGACACTGTGTGATCTTAAATGTGCAATACAATGTATGGATTCACTAATTGTACTGTAGTATCTTAAGATTATATAAATTTATTAATCCAGGATCCAAGAAAGTTTTAAACAATTTTTTTGTGCAAAAAGTTTGATACTTTTATCATTAGTAGTATGATTCATGGGATGATAAAATATGTAAGTCTTAAGTTGCAGAAAGTGTATGTTATTTTTTATGAGCATTTTCTAGAGTGAATTTTGCTCAAAATAATTATAAACATCTGATATCATAATTGTATTATATTATCATGTTAGATCATTTGCTCGAAATTTATTATTGTTGACGAAATTGTATTCATATTATATAGAAGACAACAAGATTATACAAATTACAATAAATAGTAAACATACCTATAATAATAATATGAATTTATATATCATTCGAGTTTTTTTTATCATAAACTTGGTATTATTTTAATTATATATTTTTAAAAATAATAATAATATAATTGTTTCCAAAGTATCTACATATATTTTAGTAACTATAGTGTTCATCTATAATCATTACAGTTAGGTCTTTAAACTAATTTTTTAAAATAGCCTATGAATTATGGAAAATATAATATCTCACATCAACAAGTTGAATCTAGAGTAGATATAAAAATCCCTGTATGATAGATACTATTATAAAGACTTAAAAATCTTCATCCAAAAAGAACACAATAAGGATACTAACTAACATAATTTAAACTTTGGATTTTATATATAGCCCCCTGGTGAGCTAACTTTAATTCCCTGTAATACCATTGTTAAAAGGGAAAGCTATATATTTCTATAAGACAAGGTCAAATATTTAGATTATTATTGTTTATATATTAATTTTATATTAGGGTGTTCCAAGAGTTATATTTTATAATGTATTTGTGTAATAATAAAGTTTGAATACTATTTTTTATAACTACAGTTTTAGGAAGAGCAGTGACTGACTGTTAATATTTATGTCTTTAAAATAGATGGTAATTTTTTATTTCTACTAATAAATGAGAAACATGTATTAATTATTTATGTTATTACTTCAATACTGCGGTTTTCTCAGTACCAATTAATTAGACAAACATATCCCATTCTTTCACATGACACATTTTTGAATGAAGAAAATATATTTCTATAAAGAATAGGTTCTCTATGCAATATTGTTTTAATATACAGTCTACTCCATCTAATCGATTTTTAGTTTTATAAGTTGAACTTACGATTGTTTTCAAAATTCAATTTTACTACTGCTAATTAATAACCAAACAGTAATATAATAGAAAATCTTCTATTTTCAGAACAAATTTTTTCTTAATAATTCTTAGGATTAATGAGGGATTAGATTTATTTAACTATAGACATTTGTATTTAAAATTAATATATCTATTATGAGGGAAGGCCCAATATAAAATGTGGACTGATTTGCATAGTTGTACACACAATGATACCCACATCAGTCCATTTGTATATGGGATGCAAACACAATGATGTAATTAATATGTGATCCAAATACAATGATGCAATTAATATGTGATGCAAATACAATGATGTAATTAATATGTGATGCA